>JAQGAK010000304.1:0-97537 GCA_034696945.1 Lipothrix lubbocki
CATGTACATACCTACCACGTTCTTATGGTCGTGGTAATGGAAATACATATTAAGAAATTTAAGTAAAGTAATACCCATCTTTCGCCTTTCACATCGTTTTTCCGTTTTTCGTCAAGTTTAAACGTTTTTTGAAACGTTCGTAGCAAAATTTGAATTTGTTTTCTAATTTAGGAAATGAAAGAGAATGACTTTAATTTAAACTTACGACTAGCCTGAAAAGTATGTGTTTAGTCTAGGTATTTAATGTAAGTACGCGTAACACTGATCGTAAGTTACAGCAAAAGAGATCATTTGTGCAGGGAAAGAGAGAGTGAGTAATAATGTTAATAACAGATGTTTCCCTTAATTATTATAGATATAGGTAAAGAAGAAGATGGAATGGAGGATCAAAAACTCCATCTCCAATATAATTTTGCTAGAGTTACTTTCAGAAAGAGGATTATCTCTACGTTGCGCGATTAGTAATTATATAAGTACATATATGTATAGTCTCATTCGTCTTACATTGCAAGAAATCCACAATCTCTATCTCTACTCTAAGGAACTACCATGAATATGTACAGTTATTTACAATTTTATATAATGTCTTACCAATAAGCATTATGTAAACTATTCAGTATGACTTGTCCCGTCATTACCTTCCACATGTGTACATTTCCAATACTTCAACGATGATTTTATCGGATTAATTAAACTATTTTTATAATATACTTATGTGTAAAATCTCCACACCACGCACCAATGAACACCTTAAGCCGTCAACCAATGCCACCAAAACGCATTGGGAATGCAAACTTGACGGCTGAGTAATGGAATGCTGAGAAATAGTTAATGGTGCACTAATGTCTTCAAATGTCTTCACATACTCGGTACGGTAAAAATACAATAAATAACGTTGGCTTTTGTATCACGTGACGGAAGTTTTAAACGTTCTCAGAATGATCGAGTTGATATCGACATTCTGACTGAGAGCTTCTTAACACCGACACTTCCTTGGCCTATTGAACGTATTTTCTTAATTAGATTTTAATTCTTTCTTCTACACACACCATACAATCTCACAATCAGTGAACATACGTCGACAAACCGTTCATTCAATTGGTGGAAGTTTCCAAAAGTCATTTCACATTGAAACGTGACGCTTTACGAAGCACACCGGATTTGCAAATTGCGATATTCTTATTTTAAATAGTTTGTTTGTAGCAATAAGTATAACTAATCAAAGATTTTCCGTGGATACTTTTACACTGCATCATGTAATTATTACTGTCAACTCACACTCATTTAAACCGTCATATATAAACTAACGTTAAGTAAATACTTTTACGATACTAAAATCAAATAGAGCACTTGAATGTCTTCAGAATTATCTGCGAGTACATTCCGTCGTTGTAATTGGTTAATTCAATTTGCTATATTCTCCTCACAATACAATCAAATAGAACCGTATTTTAACGGATTAGTCTTGACATTTGGTTGGTTTTAAAATTATTTTAGTCGTAGTTTTTATTACGCTTGCTTCGTGCCCTTGCAGCAGTAATATTGTTCAGCTAGACCACTCATTCGATAATTTTAGTTAGTACGAATACATCAAGCTTATGATTGAAGGAAGAACTTTTGGCTGAAAATTCCTAAGCATACGCTCACATGACACGAACTGAGGGAAGGGTTTCCCGTTACTAATGGCAGTGCTGTAGTTTCTTGCTGCACCATCTTGTAAGAGCAGTAGCAGCGACATCAAATAAAAGGTAGAAGAACTTTATTAGTCTGCGATTGTTAGTTCTCTAGGAATTGTTTACCTAGACACTAGCTAAATAACATCAGGCTCATCGGAACTCATGGATACAAGGATTTGACGAGTTGGGGAAGATTTTTGACTGCAGTTTGGGAAAAGCACAGGTAATTTGAATTTCTTTCCCAGTCTTCAGAGTAGGGAAAATTGAATTGGGGTGGATTGGGTGGAATTAAGAAGAGTCCTTTGTCAAACGGCGTTATCGTCTAAGAAACGAGGCGGATAAGGCGGTATGGAGAACGGTACCGGTGGTGGGGGAATAGGTGCGGCTGTGTTAGGCGGACTCAACTCACCTCTTGAAGATCTTCCGGAGGCTGTCATAAAATACTTTATCAAATATTTGAATAACTAATAATAATTATTGTAATAGTAATTTCAATAACTAGTTGTGGTGCTCCCTTCTGAGGTAATGCAAGCTACAATCTTCCGAACATGCTTTATCACAACGAAATTTATATGTTCGCGCATGCACAAAATTACAGCAAAGTTGTAGTCTGACGTCCGCGATTCCAATGAATACACTTTCAGCTTCAGCGCTCATGCACATACCGCATTCAAATACAGCGCAATCATTGTGATGCCATTTGGAACTACCAATGTGTTTAACCATGTTCAAAATCTTACCGTCACATATTTACTGGAATTCTTACAGGTTGTCATCGGCCAAGCCATGCAGACGGGTTCCATTCCAAAATATTGTAATACATATGTAATTATTACATTTCTACTTTGCCTTTCTTTTCGAATTTCACATAAAATTGATGTTTGCCCTCGATTCGAACACGAAGCTACTTGCTTCAGTTCATAATCCATTACAATCGACTATATCAAACGTACTCAAGTTATATTCTAACAAGCACATAAACATTTTGCATGTACAAGTAATTTTTTATTTACAATCAACGGCAGTTTGAAAAACAATTATTAAAATAAAGTAATATCCAGTCTTCACTGTCAAAATTACACGCATTTCCAAGTTGCAGTACTTTGAAAGACATGTTTCCCTTTTATTTAAAAAACACAGAAATTGTTCTTCCAAAGGAGTGAAATAATTCAGAGGCAGGAAATATTGGTTCTCAAAATTTATTTACTATTGGCTGAGCTAAACAACATTTACAACAAATAAAATTGGTCGCCTTTTGGAAAGCTCTCACACTGCTTTCACTATCGTAATTGCCTTCCTAAATTCAAGTACCTTCCTCTGTAGCAACCAACGGATTACAAGCCAAAATTACACTATTGAATTGTCGTTCATTTTCATTATAGGGACAAAACAAACAAATAGCACAGCTGCAATATTTTAATATTCTGTAACCTTCGCTTAATTCTCTTTCACACCATCACAAAAAAAGATTCTCTTGCTTGAAAATGCTCAAATCAGGGAATTATTTTCGAGTATGCTTGTTAGGAACCGAAGAAAGAGAAGTATGTGTACTACGTCTCGTATATGTCAAACGTTACTCACGTACGACGTTTTCGTTCGGAAAATGCTAATAAAAGGACAAGCATACAATTTTTACAAATATGAAAATATTCTACCATTCAAACGTTACTACATTTCCATCGACGGCGTTCACATCTCACGACAATGCAATATTGCAATAAGAGAATGCCTGAGATTTATCCTAGCCATACTGAAGTCAGATCTAATTTCCTTTCTAAACTATTGAACATACATACCTGTGTACATATGTATGGAACTAATATTATTTAAGGCCAAACACGATCACTCTTCTCGCAACACACATAAAGGAAAAACATGCAAAGATTTTTTAACTTAAATTAAAATGACACATTTACATACAATTCTGTACTGCTGCATTCCCAAAATCATTCACATTATAATAATTGCATTGCACAGCCAGAAAGAATTTTAGTCTAAAGTAGACACAAGTCAAGGTTATCAAACTGCTCTAGCCTCTACAAGATAACTGAGGAGATTGTTCTTGGTGATATTTGAAAGAGGAAGGGTATTTTTGAAGCGGATAATTATAAATGGTTGTAGTCGTATTCTTCCTCACATGATTCGATTGGAGGCTTTTCCTCGATTAAAGCCGAACTTTCAGGTGGAGGTGGCTGACCCAATGAATTTACGCAATTTAACATCCTGTTAAACACCAAAAAATGTTAATTAAATTATTGTGACATTAATTCCACTTCCAATATTACTTCCATTAAAACTTTGAATTATGTATTGACGTTTAATGTACTATAAGTAGTATGTAGACATGTGTATTTCATAATTACAAAATCAACTATGGGTCTACCATTAACAATTAAATCATGTAGTTTCGAAAAACAATGTCATAAAAATCCGGCAGCAACACAAAACAATTAACTTACACAAAGGAAAATAAAGAGAACAGAATTATCGTCAAGGTATTTACAAAGAAGTCTTTGCAATTTCACCCGCGTCACCCGCATTTGCATCATTTGTGTCTGTGGAACTATACCCAGGTTGTGCTCTAAAAGTGCAAGACAAAAATAAAATAAAACTAAAATGCAGGTAGTATTGGTCACACATTTAAGGTACCCGAAGTAACTATGTCTTCAAAATGAAAGTGGGCTGTAAGGATGAACTTTATATGCTATAAAATATAAAAGAATAAAAGAAGCAATGTGATCATTCAGTCATATGTCACTCCAAGTGTACGTATGGGGAGGATATTATTGCCACATGGTTTTATCGATAGAGTAGTGGATAAAATCAATGGAACGTAAGAGAAAAAGATTGGGAAAATCAAGGTAAGAACAGGACCCGTCCAATTAGCAATAAGTCATAAATAAAAAGATTGTATCACTGTCGAGAACTATTGCTATAAATACGGAGTAGGGATATGAGGAAGAGGCAGGGAATTGTTTAGGTAGTGAGTTGAGTGTAAAGTTACGATGAAAAAGGAAGCTCGGTGAGTTTGACTTACCCGTAAATGTGACTCTCGTCCGAAGGCGCTCTGTTCATCGAGGGAAGCGGAAGCGAAGGAGAGAACAAGAATCGATGAGGTCGAGAAAGTGGTAAGAAAAAATCGAAAATTCAAAGTTACAAATGAAACTTTTCCAATAAATTACGTAGTGGGAAAGAAAAAGAAAGAGAAATTGTGAACTGTAATGTACCGATTGATTTTCCTTCTGAAAAGAGCAGCGATTTCTTCAAAAGTTTTATTCTTTGTTTCCGGAACTCGTTTGTACGTAAAAACCCAAAATATTGCCAGGAGGGCGCTGAACGGAAGGAATACGTAACTATTGAGACTATTCTGTAGACGATGAAAAAATGAAAAGGTATTAAGACCGAGTCAGATTAGTGAGGAAGGGAACAAGTGTTTTTTTTTCAAGAGGATTATGCTTACCCGCATTAAAGGGAAGCAAGTTCCGACGAGCCAGTTGGCTAACCAATTCGTAAGTACGGCTATTGACATGGCTGCAGGTCGAGGTCCTTGCGAGAAGAGCTCCGCGGTAATTAACCAAGGGATGGATCCCGGCCCCACAGCAAAGAACACCACGAAGCTCAAGGTGAAGATCACGGCAAGATAAGAAATCCAGTCCAAGATTTCCTGGAATATCGAAAAGAATTCCTTTTGCGCAAAACTTGACTGTCAGTCGTTCGTACAAATACTAAACTATCTGCAAAGAAGCTGAGTTGAGACGAGTGTCTAGACAAGTCCCTTGTCCTTTCCACTCATCTTACCATGCGATCAAACTAATCAGACCAGGAATGCATATTACTTACGCAAATAAAAAACTTTGACTTTGTGCAACTACGCAATGTCTGTAAAATCTCCCCTACCGAAATAGTCATCCCCTTATTTATATAGTCATCTAATCTTCCGATGAAAATTACGTCGTATTTGTGCAATTTGCCAGTGGCATTTGTATAAATTATTGAATGTACTGCAAATGCAGTTAAATATTTGAAATTGAAACGAGTGTGTCAAACTGTATGTGAAATTAAGGAGGTGCCATGTTGAATTCTAAGTCCTGTGTATATTTACACATAATAAGTATACAATGGTCATCCATAGTCATACATGTTCGGATTTAGTGCGTACCATTAAGTAAAGATTGTCGACAGCCTAAACAAAGATTGGATCATCTATCTACTTATAAGATCAGTAGTTAACGCAAAAATAACTTTAGATATATGGATAAAGCTTGTCTATTGAGGATCTATTAAAAGATGTATTGAAATCCGGAAGTTCACATTAAATTCAAAAAAGTATGTTGTAATTCGGTGTGTACTTCTTAACCATACATTCCGTTACCTTCAGTCTTTTCATTAAGCTAATTGTAAGTTTATTACGTTCATATAATCAAACTCAATTTTATTTGTCTCGAGGTCATGCAAAAGCCATGCAGGATTCAAGCTTCACAAGTTTAACGATATAGTGAATACATGTTTAGTCTCATCGTCAGTCCGTTAGATGTTAGCGCACAATGGTCATTTCTCACAGTGGCCAACAACAATTTCCCTGACTATTTTCCTCTCACACAATCACTCCACAGTCCACAGATAATCCCTCTCAATTGAACGGAGTTCTTTCTAAACTTTTGTATTATACCAACTAAACAAATACTTTTTTACTTCATGAAAGTCCTTATGAGTTACGCTATCACTTGTTATTACAATTATTTAACTGATATAATTTGATTACATTGATTTGAAAAGTAAGTTGATATCATCCACATCCACATAAAATCAATTTACCTACGCAGATGCACCTTCAGAAAATCACTGGGCTTCGCTCTGACTGAGTATTTATCATATTTGCAATGACAAAACACTATTTTCCGTAGGAAAAGAAGGAGTAGATTAATAAATTTCTATTTGGATGAGTTTAAAGATACTGTTTGTACTAACGTATAATCAGTTGTAAACTATCTAAACAATGTCGTTTCGCTTTTTCCAATTGGCCAATTACATATTGTTCTGATAATTATTATAACCATCCTCACATCATTCCCTTTCGGCGTCTGTAATATTTTGCCTATATTGATATCGCATTATCTATATTACTTGTAAATAACATAAAACTAAACTTGATTGATACATTGAAGAGAAGGAAGATTTAGGGAGAAAATTGTGGGTACGCTTCGATGAATTTGGCGGATTGAAATGAAAAAGTTGATAAAAAAGTAAGTTGGTCACCTTAATGAGGAGCGCAATAGTTATGAAGATGGAGAAGACAAACATTCCGCCGACGCCGTAGAGATGGAGAGTTCGTCGACCAGACCGATCCATAAGCATAATCGAGACAAGAGTCATTCCAACCATGATCGCACCCACCCCTATCGTCGCAAATTTTGCATGAGAATTCGGCAATCCCGCCGACTCGAAAATGTCCGTCGAATAATAAAATACCTAAGAGAAATCCAAAGTCATCAATCACACCACCTTAAACACCAGCTCTATTTATATTCTCCAACATCCTTCGGCTTCACTCCCTTTGACGCTTATCCAATCAAACCAGACTCCAAAAATCAATCTTTCCTTGTCATTTGCGAATAATTATACCTGTCGCAGTCTTCCCTCCTTCACACCAAATAATAACTTTAACCCGTCCTTGTATCTTACCTGTCTTACCTTCCCCATTAATTCAGCTCCCTTCTACGTCATTCGGACACACAAGTTCTAATCACAATCCTCCTCAAAACTCAACAAGTATAATATTTACTAACAAAGACACACCAACAAGTTATTTCCTTTTGCGCTTCTATGTAGCGTGGAAGTTTGGAAAGATGACTAAGGAAAAGTAGAGGAGTAGAAGAAGTTGTGAAGACGAGGAGACTCCCCGAAGACAGTCCGAAGATTGCTTCTACACGTTCAAGAGCAAGGTTATTATGTAGTGTCAAATGTAAATGTCGGGAGTTCAGATGTGGGAAGGACTTGACGCTACGCGGCTAACCATGTAAATAACCCGAAAGAATTTCCTAAAGTACAGGAACAGGTGAATCAGCATCAAACTCAAACATTGACGGAGTCCTGATTCCATTTCACCTTATCTCTCCTCTTCTTCCCTCCACTACACAATATTTTCTTTATTTCTTTCCAAGGCATTTCAACTGGGAAAGCCATATAGTTTAATGTAAAATCAAACCTCGCGAGCCTACACAGAATGCGAGAGAAATAAAGTTTCATCAGCAAAGTTCCCGCTTCACTCGTAGTTATTTAAATTTAATTTTTATTTGTATATAAAAGACTCGAATCTTATTATAGATTGGATTTTCTATCAACTTTGATACTTGCTTGTCCAGAAGGGAAAGCAATATGTAATTGTAAAGATTTATTTTTTGACACGTTTATCCGGTTAATAAAGGCAAGTACTACACTTGCAACTCTTACAGCTTGTCTTTCTCGCCATAGCAATATCATATCCGGTGTGTCTTTCCATCATAATTCATATGCACCTATGTAAGTTTAAGTTGCTCGTAAATAAGAAAGGATTCCCTGCTAGCAAGCCGTCTAACTCAGGCTAAACATTGTCAATACATTTTCCTATGCCGACGGTTGGGCAAAGCAGGTGCCTGCCAAAATCCCAAAAGCGGCCACAAAAAGAAAAACACATTATTCATCCTCACGTCACTTCCTATCTTCTTAAAACATTGGTGAAGGTAAGCTGCGTGTTCATCTGACGATTTCGGTGATATATATACACTTGTTATTAAACATTTTTGAAATGAAAGACACCATGACGGGGAAAGTACCTCAAGAAATCTTTTCCCTTTTGCATGTATAAGTACAAGTACATATATCGAAAAGAAAGGACATAAATATTTAGTATATAGCGTCCAAAGGGTTTTACCATTTTGAACTCTAATCCCTTCTCTGCAACTTACTAAATGTAATAAAGGAAGTTAATGAATAAGATAAAAGGGAGTCAAATTAGATGCGTGGAGTGGAGAGGAATAAAAAAGGGAGGTGTTTACCGCATTGATTCCTGAGAGTTGTTGGGATAGCTGCATAACGACGGCTATACAAAGCGGCATTCGAAGGCTGGATGATCTGATTAGCTGCAACATGGATATCCTGGCTTCAGCTTGTTGCGCCCGCTGCTCTGCTCGCATTTCTTCGATATCCTCCTCAACATGATTCGAAGCTCGAAACTTCCTCAGTGCTACACGGGGCGGTGGACACAGGACAGTTGCAAAATTTAGCGAATTAGAGGAAGTAAAGGAAGACACAGGATGTATTAGAGGCCGACCAGGGAAATCGACAACAAAAATAATTAATATTAGTCTCCCTCAAGCTTTCCTTCACACAACTTAACTTGTATATAATTCAAAACTTGCAGCTCCTGCGTCAACTTCTCACCTCGTCTAGCCTCGTCCTCCCTTTGCTTAGTGATGAACAAATATCGTGGAGACTCAGGGCACATTGGTAATAACAACATTTGCAGAATGGCTGGAACCACCGCCAAACCTGTGGATACATAAATATTTGCTTACACCAACCGAAAGGCAAAGACCATTCCAGTCACATCAACACGGAAGGGGAAACTTGTGACAGAGAGATTCGTCTGAAGTTAAAGCGTCCGTCATTTATCGGCGACTGTCATTTCTTTATCGATAATTGTACGGCGATTGATGGAGCTTACGTAGTGTGATTTTTGTACGTTAAAAATAACTTACCAAGAAGTACCGGCCATGTTTCCTTCGTTCCAAGTAGTTGTTCAATGCCCAAAACTTGAGAAACTAAAAGTCCTATAGTCACAGCTAGTTGATTCACAGTTCCTAGAGCACCTCGAAGATTTAATGGAGCAATTTCCGACACGTACATCGGTACCAGTGAAGTATTTAGACCTTAAATTTAAACAAAAGGAAAACGTAGTGATGAAACAATTGTGGCGGTTGAAAATAATGAAAATACTGTTAGTTGGTATGTTGGACAACAAAGAATGTTTTATATGCACTGCTACATACATCCTTCCATATACGTAAGCACCCATTGAAAACAAACCAATTTCCCCTAACAATCCTTGAAATTATTTAATTATTATTTATAATAAAATATTGAGGAATACTTACCGCAATTGACCCCAATAACGAACCTTCCAAGAATTAATATTTCATATGAATCGGTTGACTTGGCGATTCCCATTAAACACCCGCCTCCTATCCCAATTAAATTGTTGAGCAACAGTCCACCCTTCCTGCAACAGCCAATTCACAACACTCCTTTGTTTAATTTCCAATTTGTTTCTTACTTCCCTCACAAGTTCACAATAGTCAATTATAGTAAATCATCGGCGAAGGTTCTTAAAGTACCAATTGCAATGTTGAAGAGATAGATTTTGGTACTTTTAGATTTTTCGCCGACGAAATAATTGTAACTTTGTGTGTTTGATATTATTAAAGAAACTAAATACATTTTTTTACGTCGGGTTAGATGTAAAATAAATTGTTGGATTAATGCTGGGTTTCTAGTCTCCTTATTCATTATTATAGTAAATTATTCCGGGGTGTTAAAAATTAGGATTGGTTGTGTGACGTGTGAGATGTAAATAAATGTAATTCTTACCTCCCGAATCGATTAGCAATAATTCCTCCACTGAAGCCACCCAGCATTCCTCCAATCGCAAAGATAGAGACAACTATTGAATAGATAAACTCGGACTTCTTCTTGATTTCCTCCTTCGAAGCATCCCCTCGACCGTTGTACACTTGTATGATGAAGTCTTGGATTTCCTGATTATGAATAAACGTCAAGAAACCTTGCCCATTAAATATCAAAGTCCTTCAGTCCCTACCAGTAGCTCGACAATAAACTATAACTATAATAATACAAGATACGTTCAGGCCTTATCTTAAAAATCATCATCGAACTTTACTTACAAAATCAAATAATATTATTTCTAATACAAATGTAACAAACGGAAATTAAATGAACCCTTGCATTCCCCAAATCCTAATGCAATTTTGCAATAAAAGTCGACATTTAGATTTGGAATAATTTCCGGCGGAATGTTTACCGCATAAAATCCTGATAGAAATTGAAGACATACATTTACTATTTACGTATATGTGCATTGAAGTGGATAATAAAATCTAAATGAAGATAAGATGAGTGAATATAAGAAATAGAAATGTTATGCGAACTTACATTTTGCGGAGCATTAATAACACCCGTATTGTAACCGAACTGAAGCATTCCCAAGACGGCGGCGAAGATAGAGAAGGAGAGGAAGAGGGTGAGGCCCTGTCAAAACAGCATCAACAATCATTAACTTTGTCATTTTAAATGCTGAAATGTTCAACCTTACGCTTTATCTTACTTATGTTATTACTTACGCTATATCTAGATACATCCTACATACATATTGAAATAAAAATGAAATTATGGCGATTAGAACTGTACATACATGCAAACGCTAATAGTTATTAGATACACTATAAAATGACATTTATTTCCATGCATTGTATTTTATTCCAAAATCTACTTGATATTGTATTAGAACATTAGAAGGAAGCGAAAATACGATGAGCGAGCAAGCAGTGCACGTTATTTTAATAAATTATTCCATCTTTAAATCATATTCGATATTTCCGTCAGCCACATCTCGTCAGCAATTTTATTGACATTATTTTTAACTGATGTATAAGCATAGTTACTAATATTTTGACTGTAAGATGCAAGTTAAGTTGGCAACGTAGGTTTTCTCACGTCTTGAAGGATGAACCTTGAAATGGAAGACAATCCTTGTGCAAAGATGAAAAGAAAATAAGTTATAAATAAGTGATATGAAAATGTTGTGGGATTATGAGCTGAACTCACAAGTTGGTGGCTGGGAGGAATGAAATAAGAAAAGTTGTTGCCGGAGTTATTCTCGATGATTAATTACGTCGACATCTTCATGGGAAGTCAGTCAAGCATTTCACTTTTCCCACTCCCACTCTTTACACCTTTCATTGTGGACAAAAAGAATGAAAAGAAAGTCAAGAAAGTCGACTCATATATGGGAGAGGAAAACTCCATGTTTACTATTTTCCCCAGGAGAGAACTATCCACGCTTTGATTTTCTCTCTACTTCCATTCCCCGATCCCCGACCAACCAACAAACAGACAAAGTCGGGGGAGTCATTGAGGAGAAAACATTTTTCTAGATGAGTAAGCTTTCTCCGCTTCCATGCATTAATTCACAACAAAAGAATCCTCGTCGAGTATCTCATAAGGAAAGCGTAGGAAAGCGACATTTTCATTTAAAATCCCTTTTTTGCCCTCAATCTTTGACACATTCTCATACCTTTCCACCCCACGTTTAAGTGAGGCCGTCCTATGCTAAATGGAGCACGGATGGGTTCTGCAGTTTCAAGGAAATTAAAACCAAACCCATTTACACATTGGAGGTAGATACAAAAGAAAAGAGTAAAGATTTAAGCAATCGGTATGAAAGGGGACGGAGTGAAGCAATAATACTTTCAATTTTATCTGTTTTTCACTGGAATCAGCAGAATCACTTTCATTTCTAAAGGGTTTGATGTGCAGGGACTATTTCCAAGACACTCATCTGTAACTGTAACCTGTACAGTTGTATCTACGTATTTATTATACATGAAATGTGGCAAAACTCTTTATTTTCCTAATGTTTTTATTAAATAAACCCACACTACGTGTGATGAGCATGAAGAAGATTTCTTGAATTGGTATGTTCTTATATTTTGACTGACAGTCCTTCCAATGACATAGATACACGATACACGAGGGAACTCCACATGAATTATCACCCCTCTAAATATTTAGATTATTATAATCATTCACCTGTTCATGTGAACACCACACAATAATTAATTGGATAGTTGGACTGTGACTAATGAAGGCGGGACATTTAACCACCCTCGACTAGATTCCTGCTTTAAGTGAACTTTACCAGCATTGGGAAAATGGGAATTCCCGGAGGCCAAAAGGACAAACATGCAATAGGAACTAAAGAACTTGATCAATTTACAATTACATTGTTACTGCATGCTGTGAGCAGGCAATTTATTTAATCTAAATTTAGATATCACGTAGCGTGGTTTTTGAAAGAACATGCAGTATAAGAAAACTGCGAAGAAGGGTATAAAATGAAAAGGAATTATTTTGAGAAGCAAATGCAAATTTGAAAAGAATGAAGAAATGGATGAATGTGAGAAGGACCTGCTCCAATAGCCGGGACTTCCGTCTTCTAGACTGCTCATCAATCCGATCCACACATTCCCTCAAGTCATCAATCTCCTCTTTTACTTGCTGGACCAAATCCAATTCATTCCTCATGGTTATCATGTCTCGCTTCACCTCCGTTACCTTAGGTTCGCACACACAATTAAATCACACAATTAACAACACTGGGTTCTTCAACTTCCAAAACTCATACTGCAGTCATTTAAATGCAAATTGCATTCCTACATCTTCCAAACTACGTAATCAATACAATACAGAAAAAACTTCAATCTAAAACACATTCCCTTCCGCCGTGCGCAAGTCCTTTCAAGGAATAATTAAATAATGACTAACACTTTGGAGGTATCCAAATGTAATTATATTTATATTTATTGAATATTTTAAATATTCAATATATTACAATTGTATGTGTACATACCAAAAGCAAATTCTGACAGACTTTTTGCAATTTTTTATAAGCACTCCTTATCTAATTTATGCTTGTCAGTGAAACCATTCCCCATCTTTTCCCATTCCGATTGAGAAATTGTTGTATCTGAATTTATTTTAAGATTAATTTAGGATTTTGTAATATAAAAATAAAAAACATGTGAAAATAATAAATTGCATTTCGTTAGCCCCTTTCATAGTTGATCAGACCTTATTGTTTGATTAGACCATAATTCCCTCCTTCTCCAAGAATGCAACATGTGCATTAGTTTAGTGTAGTAAGTGTTTGTACCTTATGTGGCGATAAAACTCAGGGGAGGTACATATTGAAAAATTTTCGAGTAGAGTAATTTCGTGTAAAACTAATGGTGGTGTCTGTGCTGTGAGGTGAAAGGTGGAAATCAAATGGATGAAACGTTTACGGTAGTGTGGAGTCTTTTTTGGGTGTAATTATGATGTAGTTGGCTTTACTGCAGTACAGCTCAAGAAACTATTTTATTCTACTTATTGTTAGAGTAACACGTCGTGGAATCTTTATCTCTAATAAGGCATTCAAGACTAATAGAATCTCTCTGACGTTTACTCAGTCTAAACAACTCTTAACCTTTATGTGGGAATGTAAAGAAAAGTGGAGTTTATGGAAAAGGACTAATACATTAAAATAGTGGTAAATGGTGGTAAAGATTGGAGGCAGACAATTGACAATACATTTCTCTTTTCTCTCCCATGAAAACACCCAAGTTCCTCAAGATCAGGGCTGTGCCACAGTAGTAGTAACAGGTCTTGAGTCTTCCACTCCGTCGCAATCAACATCACTCGCTATAATAAAGCGCATAGGAAATTCCTTCCCTTCCTTTCCTCTCCACCAACTCCCACTAGTCCCACTTCAAATTTACTTGAATGAAAATCTCCAAGGGCTTCGCTTCTCCTCCTCCAATTTTATGGCTCCTGAACAATTGTCACCGTAAATCAAATCCTACCAACCTATCCTACTTTCACAAACCGCCATTTACACATTAGATTTCCCAACCACTCTCATCTTGATAATCTTTATCATTCCAAACATTCGTCCTTCTTCTTCGGAATACCAAAAATAAAACAAAATCCAACACCTTCCTCACAAAACTCTCTTGCTTTTTTTTTCGTCGTCTCAGTCTACCGTACCTCAAATCGGTCATTCATTTTAACAAAAATCCTAATGCGGTTCGGCGATTCTGGTTCGAGGAACAAACTACGACGACGACAAAAATATCGAAATGACAATTTTGGATCATTCACTGAAATTTCTGCCTCCTTGCAAGATGTGTAAAATTTTCGAAATGATTTGTCTGATTTTTTCTATTGTTACTATGTTACGTCGTTAATAATTTAACCTAAAATTAACCTGGCCCTAACCATTGACGCAAATGAATGCCCAATTCGTTCTAAATTATTTTAATAGTCTTGAGGCGTAGGCTGAGCTTTTCAAATTAATACGACTGAATTCTGAAGCGTCACACTAGAATTAGGAATTTAAAGATAGGTGAAAGATTTGATGGAACAGAACCGGACGACAATTTTGTCATTATTTATACGAAATACTTCAGATCCAAAATTAAACTACAACAGTTAGATGCCTAAGTTAAGCAGGTAATTAAAGGTCAATCCTAAACACAAGGAATTTGATGGTATGTAAGTTATTTGGGTACTTTGATTTATTGGGACGGTGGTAACGGGAGGAGAGAAGAGGGAAGAAATGACATGGAAGAGGCCGAGTAAGTCGGTGCATTAAAAGAAGTCTGGCTGAAGCTAACTTGTGTGACATTTATTAGCCCAGAACAAATTTTCCGGAGGAGGAGGAAAAAATACGGAAGGACAGGATAAAGAATTCTCAATCTACGTTGTCAAACTTGTCGGCGACTGTCTGATCTTCCCTCACAGCTACACAGTTGCATTGAAGCCTTTAAACGGTTACGGAGTTAAAAGTCTCTGCTTTCCTCAAACTTTTCTCCCAAGTTGATCCCTTAGTAATATTACTCAACCACATGTAATCTTGATAATGATACGGCATTTAAACTGACAAAGAAAGTTGAAATAATGTAAAAGAAGGACTTGATAGGACTCCGGCAGAAAGGTATGAAAGGTATGAGTTGATGACGAGGGATAAACTTGGTCACCTCAGTCTGACAGGACTCCACAGATTTGGTCAGTTCTTGTAATTGAGTTCGGATTTCCGACAGAGCCATTGCAGTGTCCAACTTTTCCTCCGTGACTTGCATCTCCTCCATTCTCCCACTCATACTCATCGTCATCACTGCTAATTGTTGTTGGTATCTTTGCACAAATCCCAATCACATATTTTAGTCAACTAACGATAAGATTTCCATGCAATTCTCAATTCAGAGTAACAAGCATTCCTCGCATTTATTAACCCCAATCAATATTGACTCTCATTGCTTAAAATAAATTTAAAGTATGTGGACCTACCCGGACTCTGGAGAGGGTGAATCTCTGGGCCAAGACCTATCGCAAACACAATCATTTCAAACTCGCACCGTAACGATAACGACGTTTCATCAAATATAGGTATAAGTATAGTTTCTCTAATTTCACTTCTAAATCTACTTAACATTATTTCATTTCATTTTCCCCTTACAGCGAAACTCATAATTAGAACTATGCTTAATACTGCAAATGCATTAGCACTCAAAGTTTTCACTTACCCGTACTCTATACATCTTCCACTGTTCATTTCCCAGCAGCGTAAATTAGTTAATCAAAACCAGTTTTATTCAAATATTCGCGTCAACTTTTGACAAACGTTTTTTCATCACATGTATAAACACAAAATATTAAAAACAAGTTCAAGAGAGGGGAAAACTGAATTGATAATAAACACTAAATATAATATAATATAAATCACTAAAACCTATAAAAATATGTAGCATAACTGAAATAATAGAGATTTGAAAGGAGAGATGAGGATTAAAATCAGTTGAAACCCATTGTCAAGTTACTCAAGTACAGGGTGAACTCAGTTTTCACAAGCTTTCTCTTTCCTTTCTCACCAGCTGACCAGCTACTCCCTCCAAATCTCGCCTTAGATACATCAACGGAGTCATAAAACACGCACATTTATTTTTTTCTCAGTTTCAAGACAGAACTCGGAATTATAACTAGGAAATGCATACTCTTAGTATCACGACAAACAATAGAGAGAAAAGGATTGCCGAAACTCCAGGAGTGAGGATTCAAAACGTGTTAAAATTGCATGATTCTGCAAGGGGAGGCAAAATAAAGCACAAAAATTTTCTTAGACTAAGTTGTCTCCGGGCAGAGTAATAATGTCTAACTTGACTCATTTTTGTCTTTCTCAAGCATTCCATATGATAAAGGTCAATATTTCCTCTGATTTCATGAAAAAGATGATAGAAAAGTAGTACGAGGCATAATTACTTGACTACCGTTGGGACCAGTGGTGAAATGTATGACTTTGCAGAATATTCTAGTGGAGTGGAAAGCGTGGATCCGCTTTGCTTCTATCAAGTGAATGTAAAGGAGAATCAGAGAGAAAAGGTAAAGTTGTTGGAAATGGAAATACAATCTCAATAGTCATTCCCATTCACTTTTTATTACCATCAAGTCTGGTTGGCAAATCGTTTGCCGATTCAAATAAATATTCTGGGACACGATTCGCATCAAAGCACGTGCTCTTCGCTCTTCCTCTATTTTCCAGAAAGTCAACACAATAGAGCTGAGACTTTCCCTTTTCCCTTCTCCCCACGCTGGGTTCCACATTCCAGACTTGTATGGCAAAAGTATCCATTAACTGAGAAATATAGAGTCGTTGAGAAATAGTCGTGTAGCTTTTGTCTTAGATTTTCCCTCCCATCTAATCCCATAACCAGGGATATATATTTCAATCGATATTATTAGTCCACTCCACTATAAGTCATCACATCTTTAACTCACTTCTTTCCTTCTTTCACAGCACTTGTAAATCCCACACAAAGAAAAAGAGGAAAAGCTAGTGAGAAAAGAAAGCCCTCGGCATTGTTATTAGTAACTTAACATTCTATAACCTACTGGCAAGATTGGGTTGGAAAAATAAAAAAACCTCTGGTCATTCTTATGGAATTCTTCCCTGGAATTCTTGCCTGACTATAGAAAAAGAAATAACTCGTGTACACATTGTGGTGTGTGCGTATGTATGTGCCTGGTAAATATCGATCTCACCACAAATCTCACATTTTATTTCCACAAACTGTCAAAGCTCACACGAAGATTTTCACGTTAAAACTACTTTCCGCCTTCTCCACCATTCTCTCAATATCCTTACATCACAAATATTATTTATGCAAAGTTAATCATCCACGCCGTCATACACAAACAATCCAAGCCTTATTCTTCCCACACCAACTTAGGTCACTTTTACATTTTTTACATACTAGATCATACATTGTACTTAATAGAAGAATGAAATGGATGAGACTATTCTCTACCAATCCTAACGCCTAACGATAAGTGTAAATGATTCTTTGCAAAGTGTTAAAGTGTAGTAAATACAGATAAGTAATGAAAACATGAAATTCCATAACTTTGTACGAAGAGCATGAATCTTCTGAGTAGATTTAACACGGATCTAGCGAAGACATTTACTATTAACTCGCAGACTTGCTGGAAATAACTAACTATATAGCTGTGAAGTTGGAAATTATGCTATTTGAACAAGTATGCAAATTTCCCGTTTTTAACAATATCAATGTAACATAATTTATACAAACTTAAATAATAATAATAAACTGATTCGTAAGAGAAAGGAAACTTAAACTTTATTATTGTTATTATTTAAAACTTAATAAAAATAATAATAAATGTAAACTTTATTGATTGTAAAAGAAAGACTACAGGTAAAAAATGGGAGATGGAAATAAATAAATAGTGGTGTGTGTGAATTTGGTGAGGAGGCTAATTGATCACCTAGCAATAAATTGCCGAATGTGGGGATCGTCGTCGTCATCCATGTTGCCATCCTCCTCAGGCAGGGAGTAGTCCTCAGTTTTGAGTCTTCGAGGGGGAGGTCTTGGAGGTCGTTTCCGTTTGGTCAGCTTACTGGTTCTCGGAAGACTTCCAGTTTCAGGTGAGGAACAAGCATCGGAAGTGCCCAAAAATGAGGACTCATCAAATCGTAGTGGGCCGCTGCCTGACTGACCCGTGGGACTGTAGATCCCATGGAATCCTAACACCAATTTTTCTTCTTTAATATCCTCACCTCTACACTACAAGTTATCAATCAAGTAATAATCCCTACATCTGTAGAAATTGCCCTGAACTGCATCGAGATATAAACGCTGACATTATTACATAATTACTGGATGTGAAATTAGGAAGACAGACCTGGGGGATTGGTGGCATTGTTGGGTGGGATGGTGGGGTTGCCATTGTTGTAACAGGGGAGTAGGGGGGTCAAGTGATGGGGGGAAGGGGGTCTCCCAACCCCCGGGATAGGTGGTGGGCCAATGATGGAGGATGTGGGCGAAGAAATGGCATCCGAGTCCGAGGTGAGGTCAAAATCGTCGTGCACCCGGCCTGCGTATGGCGGACGATGGTGAACGATGGGACGAAAGTAATGCTGAGATGCGGGTTGACGGAGGAGAGTTCCACCTGCACTCAGCAAAAGGTTTCCAGGACTTGCCGCCGTGCTCAGAGTGGGCAAAGGAGGCAAGCCTGTCCCGTTGCTCGTCGTCGAAGGCAACTGTGATCCGGGTGACGGTGGTACGTTGCTGTTCATCGGTTCCTTTCTTGGCTCAAAGTCCGCGTCGCCCATCTTGAAACACTAGACTGTGGAAGAACTGAAGCGGGCAGGGACCCGAACCGTGAACAACAACAGCATCTCGAGCTAAGAGGAAGAGCAGGAGACATATTCTTGCTACTTAATCGCTTTCCAGAATTCATCTTGCAAATAGTTTCCGCTACCAAAAGTCCACGAAATTCACCTCCAGCTTCTTTCCCTTGTCTTCTTCCTCGTCTCACCTGTGTACCAGCATCATTCCAGTCCACATTCCTTTATTTTTACTACCATCCCATATTTAGCATGCACCATCGCATCTTATTACTTATTGGTAAACAACTGGTGAACCAGTGTCAATAGTTCATCATTCTTTATTGCGTACTATATAATATCTTTAAACTTTACGTAGGAACAAACCAAGTTGCACATTTTAATTCCATAAATAATAGTCTAGTTATGTTCACCACAAACGATTTTTATATGCAATAACTAATTACACTCATATGTAGACTAGACAATATTACAATTAGTCAGTTGTAATTAACTCATGTGCTTACAACGTTAATAGACTAATATACGGGTGTAATAAGGAAGATATGAAGATACGTCTTGATGAATGATCCCAGAGCTTCAAGAGCTAAGTACCTTTCCAAGCATGCGTTCTATCATTTGTAACCAACTAACGCATTATGTAAGTGGAAACAAGTTTCACCGACGTGCGAGAAAATCTATACAGGGAAACATTTGCCGTTGCAACTCTTCCTTTCACCTTCCTGTGGGTAGTGGGTACTCTACTCGGGCATCTTAAACAGACCAAGAGTACTTTGATCAAATAAAACCATGTTAGTCTTTCCTTACAGCGAAAAATTTGCAATCCTTTTTGTCCGTGTTTGATAGTTGTCATACTTTTATTATCCCCATAGTGCATTGGTTGTAGTTGTATGCGTATAGGGCGCTCTGATTATTTTAACATGTACAGATATAGTTTCGTTTAGCAACTTGAGCTGGAGAAAGCTCTTTTATTCTTGTGACCTTATCATCGTTATATGACCACTCATTATTCATTCAATTTACTAACGTGAGACACAATAAATTGGCATGCATTTTGGTAATATACCTACATAGCTTTGTCAACCAGGAAAAATCATTATACTTTGTAAATACTTTCAAAATCTTGCATTAATTTCAAAATACATTGGACGAGGAGACTTAGGAAGGCTCCATCAAATACATAACTGTTAGTTCTTAATACTTGGTCTAGTCTATAGTTTCGATATGTAGTAGTCCGTAAATAAATAAGGAAAAAAACTGGGCGTGAAGAGCGTAGTAAGTTTGAAATAGGATTGAAATTGCAATTGCAGTAATTGAAGAAGGTAATCAGATACGAATACGGATTAGCCTCAGTTCGGAAACTGGATAGCAAGGATGTGCATAAACTGAAGGAGATAAAGTAGCAGCGAGTAGCGCTGGGAAAGTACTTGGAAATCCATTAGAGTGATGTAGTAGCATTGCGGCCTCCACCTACTCTTATTTCTAATCACATAGGTCATTTACCCTACTCGACTTACATAAGAAATGACAACAAGAGCAGTACTGAAATACACCAGCCTGGAACGTATTCCAGCGGAAGCGAAAAGACTGAACCCAGCCGGTTAAGCGTCTTTAGCAATTGAAATCGAATGTGTCTAAAAGAATTCAATATACAAATTGGCCACTTGTTTTTCCAAATCACTGAATTTACCATTCGCATAGCGAAAGATTAAGGCCACATATATGGACTATGGGTCATTTTCCTGGGTTGTAACAAGTATGTTTCGTTGACATGGAAACCGAATAGTACCCGAGTATTAATGTCATTTATGACCTTGACCAATGTTCCACTGAACAGGGGACCCATTTTTTCGCCAGAGATTAAAATGTCAGTCGACATTTCGTCAGCGATCAAATCGTGAGCGGAAATTTTGTCAGTAATGCAAATGTAATGCATTTTACCGAAGATATGTTTGTTTGCTCCAGTCGTGAGTCGTCTAAGCGCAGTATGTCTGCCGTTGTGGGTACATATGTATCTCCAAGGACCATTCAAGAAATTTTTACTTGGCCAAACGTCTCTCACTACTTTTCGTTTAGCTGAAAAATATGATTCCTATCCACAACCGAAAGTTGATATTCTAGGCATGAACTTATAGGACGCGACGTGAGTTTGAAAGCTGATTCAAAAATTCCCTTCAGACACTAAACATTCCCCCTGTTTTTGCTACTTTCAATACAATTCTAAAATCAATCGAGGTAAAAAATATTCACGAGCAAAAAGTTATTAATTTTCCCCTTGTGGAAAATATGATACGTAATTGCTGCTTATTTAACATTTGTATAGTATTCAGTAATCTAAATATTTCTTATAAAAGACCCTTCAAAGCGTCTGTCTAGACTTGTTCCCTAGGCACCCCGCCATTTTTATAAAACACATGTTGTCACAGAAATTATCGCATAAAAGTATCTAATCATTACTTTTATATGTAATTTCTACAGTATAAGATGGAAATGGTTTAATAAATTATTTCTAGTAGATGTAACAATATAGCTGTGGGCAAATTAAAATTTTACAGCTGAGAATGGATAGATTTGTCGTTGAATTGCTAATTCTGCGAAAGAAGACTTCTCCATATTCTCCAAGTGTTGGATGAAAGAAAGGATTGGATTAGTTTTTGGGATATCCTGACTCAGGGATCGAGATATTCCCTATCAACTCTAAGGAACCCTGCATGTACTGGAGAATCTTCTCCGCACTCTGGAAGTTGATGGCTAGCGCGTGGCCCTAAAAAGAAGTTGGAAAAAGTATTGCGAGTGAATGAAGTGGGAGCGGAATAGAAAAACGAGGGAATGTGGATAAATTACGTCAAAGTTTTATTGGCATGCCAAGTATCACCTCAGTCTATTTAGTTTCCTCTTTGTGTACTGGAGCTACGAAGGTTTCCCATTATTTATTATTGTGTATTTCGCTTATTTCTTGCCTATTCCTCGGGTTCTGAGTTCTGAGCTAACCACCACAATCCGGTCCTGGTCCTGACCTTATACTCTTCGCCGCTCCTGTAGCGAAACTTTGCACAACGCAAATTAAAATTCACATTAAAAAACTTGGAGATAGGGCGAGTTAGGAGCGAGATGAGGAGTATGTAGTCAATTTGTTTTATCTCCTCCTCCTCTTTTCCATCTACAATATACATAACGGTCCGCCGAGTAATCAACAAAAGTGATAATGAGCTACACGCGCTGACTCAACTGACTCCTGTCTGCACTTAAACTTCCCGTCGCCGCATCTTTTCCTACAGCAACAGCAGACCTCCGGGTTCTCACGCTAAAGCTAAATACTACATAACATAACTGGCTACAACACCAACTTTAATTCCTTCAACTTTCAACTCCACCCGCTGAAAAACTTTTCCCAGCTCATCCTCACCCTTTTACACATCTTTGACCATTGTGCCACGCCGCATTTAATGAATGATACATCCCTCCCTATAACTTTTGTATTATTTTCCAAAGTATATTAACACTACATCTGACATCGACCCTAGTCTCCCAATGTTTTAGAAAACATATAGACAGATCTGGCTGTTCTGTACTTTTTTATTTAAATCAATCCATCTTGGTCTGTGCGAAAAACGATGCAAGTCACGATACTTGTTAACTTAAGCGTAGGAAACGTATGTTTAGAGTATACGTGGTTTCGAATGCCCGTTCTTGGTGAAACTAAACGAACAACCGAATCTTTAATTTGAGGAAGTAAAATACGTCAGACTACTCCCGTCTAAAGCACCAAGTTAAAAATGCATCAAGATTGTACGACAATGTATGTACTTACATCGACAAGAGAATGATGAGCAAATACATAACTATTGCATGAGTTCATGGTTTTCGTTAACAAAAACAAACAATAAACGTCACACAACTACTGAAATCATTATCTATTATTATTGTGAGTTGTGAGTAGGAGTGTTCCAATTGACCCATATATTTACATAAGAATCGAACAAATTAATCACATACAATTATTGATTTACATGAGCCAACTACAACCATTTGGCTCTGTACTACAAATCTTAAATCCTTAATACTTTTATATTTTAGTAGTGTCTGCAAAGCGACAATGTGATTAGTCGAACAAATATAAGTATATTTAAGAGTAAAAAGTACCCATCAATACAAACTGCCGGAGATAAATGCTATTTACACAGTAAATGCTTATCATTCTTATTATACGTTATTATTAGTTAGTACTATTGAAACTAACAAAAACAAAACTGACTTACTTTTGTGCCGTTTGCACACATGTTGATTCCCACAATTTTTCCTATTTAAGAATAACAATCAACTAAATCAGTCGGTGACAAAGTAAAATCAGTCTCGTCAATCCTTAAATCTCCCCGCTGTATTCTTCGTAGCAAGGCTTGATCCTGCAAATAAGAAATACCAAAATTATTTTTAACTATCAATATCAATTTTATTACTCCTTAATCTTAGAATAGTAATCCCTAGATGCAGATACGCATAAGTTGTGTTTCAGAACTAAAACGGATTTTAAAAGTTTAAAACATTGCAGAATTGCACGTGTTATTGTCAATTTCATCAAATTGGGTACAAAACATTGCCGTTAACTCAGCTCAGCACAGTGTCCCGGTACTTTTATCAAATTAAAAATAATGCCGATTAACACTATTCATGAAATACGTGAACGTGGTGTCGTGTACTTAATATTTTTACAAAAAAAAACGTTAGTTTTTTTATAGGAGAAGGTAGAAATAATTCACGATAAGAAACCTATAATTATTTCCACCACTCCGTTACCTAGCCAGGGTTTATTGAAAAAATACATACATGCTTAAATATATACAGATAAATGCTTGCTCAGGATAATCTTTTTATGAACCTTAAAGGAGAATGTCTAGTAGAATTAAACCTTTGACAATACACAGTCAGGTGTTGATCACGTTTCTACCGTTGTTTATTCCAGGGTTTAATTAGGTCTAACTAGAATGATCCAAAACTAAATCTTAATGAAGTAGGTGTTAAATAAAACTAACTAAGGTGCGAAGAGCTTCATACCACAAGTTTAATCCACTTACTTTTCAGTTAAGCAACTATGTGGAATGTTGTCAGTCAACCAAGTCAAGGTCAGGAAGTCGGGTTGTGCTGATTAAATCAGAAAATAATTCTACTTGACTTCCAACTAATCACTGAAACCACAGGCAGACCGCAGCAAGATAGATGTCAATAACTTTACGAACTATCGCCTGATTTAATGGCATGGCATGTCAATTTTAATTTATGGCACTTTAATCAAAGTAATTCTTCAAAAGAGAAATATTACACCACCAACATATTAATTAATATAAAAATTCATGGCCATAAGTCTTTTCGTCATCTACTTTGCATTTATTGCAAACCTTTAGAGCTGTCATGCATGATTTAACAGTCCCTTAAAGGTCACTATATAGTCACTAAATCACTATTTGCAGCTGTAGCTCTCAAACCAAACAATACTTCATGAAGAACATTCCTCTGCTTCTGAAAATTACTGAAAGTTATTCGAAAGGATGTTGACACCGACACCAGCACCAAATATTTTCGTAAGGATTACTCAAATTAATTGTACCAGTAAATTGGTAGGAACAACAAGGATGAAGACCGGCTTAAAATTTCGAAGAAGTGGACGGAAATACAAAGCCCGCGTCGGAATTGCCAGCTGATTAATCGCCAGCTGGGCTTGAATTGGTAAAGAGTAAAGTTAAACCCAAGTATAACGTGGTGGTATGGAAGTTTGTACAAGTTGAATAATAGTAGGTCAGTAGTGAATAGTGAATGCTGTTGTTCTCAAGCACTTACACTTACGCCCAGAACAGCACCTGTATTGTAATATATTCAGTGTGTTTTCCAACGTAATATTACAAAAAATAACTAGTAATGACAATAATATTTACTTTTTCACAGCTGTCTTTATGACAGTAGAACTGACAAATGAAAAAAATCCACCGCCGTATGTGTCAATAATGACTCAAGCGTAAAAGTTCGAAAATCAACTATACTTAAATATGTAAAAGCTTTGCACTTATCTATAATCCCAATCCCTATCTCTTCCTTGAACTGAATCACATTGTCGCATCCTCATTACTCTCACTCAGGAACAGGAACACATGAATTCACTGCTTGGGAGTTCAATTCAAGGGGGACAATGATGAACACAGCTGTTATACCTGTAGTCTATTCATCTCTTCAATCTGCAATACAGGTAACATGTATACTATAACATAGCTAAACTAACTATTATCCTATCCGTAGTACACATTACACAAACTAGCTTCCGTGATGTGGAAATCTGTTTCGTATTAGCTACGCATTGAACCGACCGATATAATGTAATACATATGTATTTATTAAATAGGTAGCACATACTCGTTGGTTGATAAAGTGTCCTTTACTTTTACTATTTACTACAGAGAATAGTTAAATGTTGAATGTGAACGTGAACAGGACACGGTCCCTGCTGTACTTATATTACCTACTTACTTGCATGTGTACGGGGAAAAAGAAAAAGTGTTGAAATATAAAAGAGTGGTTTGCATATCTACTCGCGACTGGTACACTACACTGCACACTCAATCTCTACACACGTCTACAAGTTAAAAACTTCAAAATGCCATGCAAGCGTCGATGTTGATTGAGATCGAGCACGTACAATCGCTTTAGGATGGCATATATGTAGACTGTTCTGAAATTAGTGAGCATGCATGCTAAATTATCTTTTCATCTTTCACACAAAAGAAATTAACTTCTAGATGTAGTTAAAGTAGACTGCTCAGCTCAGCGGTAGACATCTTGCCTGTTTGAGCACATGTACGTATAGTTAAATGTTTCTTTTCTATTAATAATCAAGAGGTAAACCCGAGTTTGTAAACGACAATTAGTTTTGCATCAACCGCTGTAATACTCCGATTCTGTAATAAAAACTACTCAAAGCCACTCACAGTCTCAAATCTCAAAGTTAGACACGTGACCTTATTTTAAGAGTTCAGTGATGTAACTTATGTTGTAAATTCATTCGAGCTCAAAGATTTTGTGGTGTCAGTTGTCAATAAAGTATTTTTACATACACTCTCTCCAATAAATTAAATAACTTTCTTGGCTTCTAAAGAAGTGGATCAACTGACACGAACTCGTTAAAAAGGCTGAAAGACTTGATGATTGATGACTCAAACATAAACTTCATTCTATCTATACTTACATTTAACAAGGCTAAAACTAAAAGTTCTGCACTGTGTATTTGCTATACTTATATGTAAGTATAAAGTGTAGTTGCTGTATCAGCATAGGCATGAATGTTCCATCAATAATCGGTAGTTCTAACGATTGCATTCAGACGGACGCTTCATCTTACATCTGTAGTTACGACTTATTGACAAACTCAATGAGGGTGTCAGTGTCAGTGCCCAGAAATCGTTGAATGGACTCGGACCAATATATCCCTTTTATATGTTCATAATTATCTGTAGATATTTAAATTCTATAATATTACTTTTCCCATTTCCTGTTCATAATATTTTAATTACTTACTTATAGAAATTATTATTTTTAAATTTTATGTTTGGCACATTCGAGTCACAGGATTTATAAAAAACATTTAATACTTTTCACTAGTATTTGACGTAAAAGGATGATTCTGGCAGTGTAAGATTCATGTAATTATATAATACAGAACAAAAGGCCTTCAACTTTCAAATGACGTTGTGTTGTAGCATTTATTATTTCGAAAGCATTAAGCTCGTATATAGTGGATGGATGAAGTATGTATTTACATGTTGCAAATAATGAAATTAAATTTGGTTACGTCTTTGAATGCATTACATGAGAATAAAGGAGTCGCCTCATTGCATGCGAGGAAGTATACATTCAAGTTTTATGGTAAATTTTCCTTCAGCCGAGGTTGGGAGTACGGCATGTAATTTTTACGGATTGAAGAACTGCGGTATCCATATTCCGCGTCCTGTCCACGTCTTTTGATCTCCTCATAACTTGAAATGGAATTCATTTCGTCAATACGACAAAGTGAAAACCCTCTGTGTACCCTGTAATAACATTAGTTTGAATTGTGGTGTCTGTATAGTTACACTCACCTACAAATATCCCTACCCTAATTCATCCCACCCCATCTTTTCCCTCTTCTAAGGTATTCTCACACACGTTTTTTCCTACTTCACTAGAACAAGTCTGCTTCTGAACATTCCCGTCGCGTTAAAATCTTCCCGAATGACTCGTATTTATGTCTTCCATTCCTAAGTAAATTCGCACCCGTTGTGTTAGCCATTCTACACAAGTTTCCATTATTATCTCGTGTGCCAGCGTCTCTTCTTAGCATAATTTATTCACGATCAACCTTCAACATGCTTTCTTCTGGGAGCCGATGCTTTTCTTCCGGTAAGCTTCAAAATAAATGGGTTTTGTATAATTGGACGCTAAACTAATCGTCCCTGCCAACATTGAATATTTTATCCGGTTGATTCTTTACAAGGAGTAGTCCTTTGTGTTGTTATAACAGCGAGTACATCCGTTTCTCTAATACTCCCGCTCTCCTTGTCCCCGGTGAAAACTTTCCTTCCTTCTTGTATTCCCTCTTTTTAAAATCATAATATATCCCAGCTCGCGTATGCACATTCGTACTTTGTTTACGTATCCCTCGCACAAAATTCTTCAAGCTCTCGTCGTTACATTTTCCTCCGACTCGATTACTCTAAAACGTACTATAATAGTGTAATTACATAAGTACAGATAAATAAAGCCTTGTCTTCTACCAAATGAAAGCTATTGCATCGTGCATTGCGTCATAAGTATTATTTGCACTGAAAATATCCGAATATATTTGTAGATAAATGCATCATGTCTTGGAACCGCTTGAGCTGTCCAGGTCAGTCATCCTTGTAAATATCTTTTATAATATTCCATAAGGTTTTCATTTATCGCTCATATTCTGCATCTTTTGATGGTGAGCAAAACCCCAAGAAATCTTATGTCTAAGTTTGAAATTTCTCTAGATTGCAGGAGAAGAAAGTCTTCGTCATTCATTGTCACTGTTGCCCTGATTGTGAGAAGTTTTTTGTATCTGAGAAACCTTATAATAACACCAGCATTCTGCCTGCACTTTTCCCCTTATGAAATTTTTTTGCACAATACAGACATTTACAATGTGACTCATGTATGCGTTTTCTAGAGAGAGTAAGTGAAGAAAGTATACTTGTTCAGCAAATACAAATACTTACGTTAGAGAGTAGAGTAGAGTAAAAATATGTATGTATATCTGTAGAATAGAGCACTGTAAATTGTAGGTGTAATTCGGTAATCTTGTCCAAGTCGTTGGCATTAGTTTGTGTGCGTCATCAAGTATAAGTATATACTTATTCCCACTCTATCCGTAACTACATAGACAGGATTAGACACACGGAGTTTTAGATTTGTATTTTAGGTTATTCATGCTGCTTTCACTCAAGGAGAATCATGTAAGTACGCAGGAAGAATGAATATGCTCCAGATATTGATTTGCATGTCCTACACTACTTCCGTGTCTTTATAGTCAAGTATTCTTGTCCGTGAACACTATATAGCTTGTTCGTAAATACGCACAGAAAGCTTCTGCACTAACTTGATCGTGCAGTGCAGACAGCAGACGTAAAGTCACACGCGGGAGTTTTCCCAGCAGAAACTATTCCGCTCTGCTCTGGCCTGGTCCGTATCTGTACATCTCCAGGTCCAAACTGGCTTCCAATAGTTCTTTCATATAAGCTTTACATGCCGCACGATCATCCGCATGTCCCTTTAACTTTACGTGGGTGAATGTTACTCCAGCCGTGTACCTTCTGTCGGTTCCTGTCTTGCCCTACCAACAAAATTTCGCATTCCATTCCTTCCCTTAAAACGATGCTCATATCTCATCGGCCAACTTCTCACCCTTTTGCATTTTTTCACTCATTTCTTGAGTCATAAAGTTGAGCCAATTAAATTTTATGCCAACTAAGGAAAATTCTTGGAGTATCAGGAAAAAGGCATGTCCTCAAGAAACGTTCGTGGACGTTGACATCTCTTCACTTTTTGCAGTCCACAATGAAGATAGTACGGTGCAGATTTTAGATACCGGTAGACAAGGACAAGGCAGAAAACCTTATGTACTTAAATGATTTGGATATTACGATCGGAAAATAATTACTTTATTATTATCTGCGTGAATGTGGTGTCCGAATTGATGAAGGGCGATAAAAACAATGTGACAGGACAGGACATCAAATCTCATTTCATTCAGAAATCTACACTGAATATTTCTGAAAGATAACATATGACTCGTGGCGTTTGCAACATTTGAAGCTTGAGAGCGGCCTTATATTTCAACCAGTGGCTGTGGCATCAACAATCTTATATTTCGGTCATAGTAGATTTTGTACCTCGGTTGCTTTTAAAATAATACCCATCATTTGTTTAAACAAACTGTTATAATCGTATTTTGTATGGTTTATTGATCTACTATTTTCAACAGATATTGTGCTACTCGTTACAGAGTATCAGTGTTTTCCCCATACTCATGACAAGTAGGGAAACCAGACAGACAGGGGAGAAGTCCTCCCACACTACAGGAAATGTGTGTATTTTTATTATTTCTGCATAATGTATTGCATGCAAATCCCATTAATATGTAGTTGACAAACAATCCGAGAGTCAATTATAAATAATTATTACAACACCTCCGTTGGTTGCTCTTCTGTTCATTTAAGCTCGTGAAATTGAAAATTGGACATGATGAGATTTATGTCTTTTTCTTACTTATACAAGCTTTTCGACATTACGGTAATGAGTGTACATAATAATAATTAGTAAATGTCATAAAATATTGATCGATAGCATATCGACAATTATTCCTAACCATTCAAACCATCTTATTATTCTTTCAGGTACACTTCATTCTGTATGATTTGGACGCAGTGTGTCCAGAATGAAAACCGATACTTTGTATTGATCCCTTTGAATTTAATAAAGCTGAACTAACTAACTAACTAACAGGGATCCAAAGATCAACTTAGTAGAAGCCTACTGAACTGATGATAATTGTGATAAAACAATGTCAAAGTCAGGAGCGGTAACTTGCCATAATATAATATTCCATTACATGAACTCAAAACCCTTATAATGTTATTACTATAGCTAAAAGAAGTATAAAAATTGAATTTACTACGTTGAATTGAAAGAAGTTTCAATTGTCAATTACGGTCTTGCAATCTGAAGGTGAGTGAAGAGATTTTGAATGTTAATATTCACAAGCTAGTTGTGACTGTGTATATAAAAACAAATACACTACACCTGTTTTATCTACCAGTAACCGTAACCGGACCAGTATAGGGAGTTGATGTGTGAAGTGGAATTTTGGAAGCGTATAAACTAAATCCTAGTGACACTGAATACATGAGTGTGCTCTCCCGGCGTGTCTATCAGTATTGTTCAGTCTCTATAAGATGAAAAGAATCCGAGCTGAGTGGAGCATGAGATTGTATTACCTATCGTCCTCTCCCTTCAAATCCCTTTTCTCGAGAACATTTAAGAATAAATTGATTTATTGATTGATCAAATGAAAAAAAAAATGTACCGTATTTTCTTCCCTTCCGTTTTCCGATTTACTTTTGAAGTCTTGCAACATCCGCTATGTGGTCTTATTGCTATAGGTAAGGAGGCTTGTTTCCAGGTGAAGACCTGTTGGGATCGGCACACGAAATAACAAATAGAACACACATTCGCAAGCACTTTTCTTTAGCTAAATCACTGATTGAGATCAAAGTCCTCTTGTTTTATCTTCCACAGCATTTCTTGTATAGGGGCTTCAATGCCATTTTGTTAACCGGAGTTTCTTTACTCAACTTTCTTCACCACCAAAAACTTTTTTATAACGCTCTGATCATCACTGAAGAGACACTCATTTCCATCTGACTCATATATTTTCCTTGTTGGTTACTCTGTTTCAGACTAATATATTAGGTGTGTACATTTTATGCAGTTTCTTGTTTAGCTCCTAGTCGCAGTCTGTAATTAATTTACTGCAATGAAATTTTCCCTCGTACAGTATGCGTTCGACGAACTTAATTTTACATTTATATTTAAAACATTCGCAGGCAAAGAGCGGGTTAGCTTTTCCAATATTCACTACGACTTTTAGTGGATAGGTGACTGTTTTTAACAATTATTTAACAAATAGGGTAATATGTGATGATGGTCTTGACACTATCAACCTTCACACAGAAATATGTTAATCAACCTGTAAGGTAGGAAATGATAACTGAAGTTTTGCAATTATTCAACGCATGCAACTCACTGTGTAGATATTTTTTGGTTGGACAAGATTGCGTTAATTGAGCCGGTATTAAGGGAAAGGGGACAATCGGTGTGTGTTACTGTTGAGGAAAGAACGGCACACGAACACAACTCAGAAAGAATATACGAAAAGGGACTGTACACTCCAGTCGTAATAACTGTTCCTATTATCAGGGAATCGGACAAGCTATAGTCTACAATCGGTTTTTATCTTTACCTACTTTTATATTCAGCACTACTATGTATTTTGCAATTTGATTTATTTGAAATTAATAAAAATGATCACAACCACAAGGTAATCGCATGCAGCACAACCATGAAACCTTATAAACTTGGTTGCTTTTTCACAGTACTTGCGATAGAAATATAAAACTTATCACTTAGGAAAATCAGTTTTTGCTTTGTTGATTTCATAAATGGGAAGACTTGACGAGTGACGTCGGAATGTGATCAATTCCCTTCTCGGTTAGTGTCCTACAAGATGAGTGGGTTTGAAAAACGGGACTTGATGTGAATAATGAAATGTTTGGCTCCCCTTGAATTCACAGCAATCGTTTTTCCTTTTTCACGCGCTACGAAAAAATTAAGAATGGGGTGAGAAGTATGAGTAACAATGGCCAAACTATGTTTTGGAGTTGTTTAAAGTGTTTAAAATGATGTTTTAGAAGAGGAATGTTCAAGTATTTCTTGTGTGGATCCGAGGAGAGTGTGGATTGAATCGGCAGATCGAGTTCGGGCAGTTCGGATCTTGGGAGTGAACAGTTGGAGTCGAAGCACTGCTATGGGGCGGAATGCTTCAGCCTTACATACTTTGCTGGCATTCAATGGGATTGTATAAGTATATTATGCGATATTGTGGTAGCTACAGTAGGCTTGGTTCAACTAAGTTTCTCCGAAGGTTTCTGCTCCTTCAATAGCTCTCGTGTGTGGAGAAAGTGAGCCGGGTTGTATATTTTTTGGGAGAAAGTACTTCTGGTTAGCGTTGTCATTATAGGCTGAAGTAGCTGGAGAAGTATAGAGAATTGGAAGAATTCAAAGAGCGAGACGAGCTGCGTGCTCTAGTTTGGGTAATAGTAAAGCAGTAAAGCTATAGAGTGTGAGGAGATGTGCAGCCAAGTCTGCGTGTATTTTTCTCAAAGTCTGGCTATACGGTATAAAAAGGTTAAAATCCATATAACTTGTGGCTGAAATCTTATCCTTACTCTTTCACTTTGAGCAGTCCTCGACTTACCACCTACACCTACACTCACGATCAGTACACGCCCCGTATATGTGCACAGCATGGGACAGACAAAATGGTAGATTTCGCAATCCGGAGTCGTCTATACGTGCTATAGCTGAAGAAACCGGCAGTCAGAGCACAGGACTGAGGAAGCACACAAACAGAGCAGAGAATTCAACGAAAAGAAAATCAATACGAGCTTAGGTTCCGACGTTCCGAGCTCTTACTGACAGTCCAGATGTGGGATTTGGCTTTGTACTTCTTACGTCAACAAAAACTTCCTGCGGTTGGCACTATCTGCGCTAGTGATTTGACACGACCCAAACTTGGCCTCAGTACACTCGTCCATCCTCAAGGAACCCTTTTCATTTTCTCTAACAACCACATATTAGTCAGTTATTACGGCTTCACTTCTTTCCCCTTTCACTTTTAGTTCTACATCCTTCGCGGTCAGCCTGAACATTGCTAGAGCCATAGGGCCTCGCGAATAAAACGAAGGACTCCACATCTGGTGACATATAAGGAGAGCTAATACGTTTTAGCTTCGGGTTAATTTTAATTTTAGGATAAAACCAACGAGAATCAGTCGTATGTCGTAGTGGTCGACCCAATAACGTAGCAAAATGTTGGTTGTATGACAATAGAATAACGTGGGTAGTTATTACTACAAGACTTCCGGTTCATTCCCGTAAATGAATAAACGAAAATGCCAAAATAGAATGAAATGTAATCTAGCAATAACAATCTTTGCCTTAGTATGCACAACCCTGCAGCTACTAATAGCCTAGGTATATAGTCCCTAGGTCATACTTACATATTTTCCTTTCCAATACGTCTACTCAAATTAGCATAAAAAGCGAAACACAATCTCAAGGCCCTCGGCGAAATCATTTGTTCTAGAGATATAATAATACATTTAATTCTAGGCTTTAATGCGATAGTTGCTCTACCAAGCTAATACAAAAGCCTGTATATCATTACTAAAACTCATTTAATGACAATGTGGAAGGTGCGATGTTAAAAAATAATAACAAACATTCAATAAACCAATGTGACAAAGGGCAATATATTAATTATTCCAATAGTTGGCATTTGAGCAGTAGTTACATCATCATTACTCCAATCACTACAATTTTTACGTCATCTTAATATGCAACAAGTTTTTCAAAAGTAATGTATAAATTTACACCAATAGCACGCCATGTAATACATAATACAAACAAACAGTAAGTAGACTCAACCAAATTTACCATGGAACTTGTAATAAATGATTAAGGTTTAACTATAAACTATGGGCTTAAATAATCTGGCAGTGTTTGTCCAAAATTTGTAAACTAGTAGTTGAAAGCGTTGAATTATTTATTTATATAATCATATATGTATTTGAAAGTAATTACACACTGAAATACACTGCACCACACACACGTTACTTCAACTTGATGGAGCAGAAAGAAAATCCAAGAAATTTATGAACAACAAAACTTCATTGCAATATAAAAATCGAAATAATTGTAATTCAAATTAAAAAAGATCATTACCGAATATTAAAAGTATATACAATAACTTGAAACTCAGCCAGTCATACGTAAACATCGTATACATTCTGAATGTCATCCTCAACATATTAGTAGGTAAACTTGTCTTACAAAATTCGCAAACAACGTTTAATATGTTATGACATAAAATAATTATTTCATTTTTTCATTTATTAACACACGTATTTCAAACAGTTAGAGATAAAAGAAACGAACTTAAATTAACACGGATAATTCTACCTAAAACATACAGGACCAACTTCGAATCCAAACGCTTGACCTTCCGTTCCGTAATCCAAGGGTAGAAAATCTATAATTGGCAACTGATTTGTCTTTTTAGTTCGGAAATCAAATATAGTTTTCCCTTCGCCCACGCCCGTCTAAGCACAAAACGACCAGTTAATTTACTAGGCAAATAAAATTACGAGGATATGTAAAATCTGTTCTAAAAATACTCCAATCTCCATACCTTGCAACCATCTCGGATGACCACTGGCTTGGTAGTTGGTAACGAATGTGCAAACTCTTGATCATTAGAGCCTAAGAATTTTAATGAAGTTTCATACGATTGTTTACGCGAGTCAAACCAGCCGACGGAATTTAAGCAGTGGTATGTGAAGTTTTGCGACGCTTGAGAATGCAGAAGTCTTAAAAACGTCATTTGCACCGTCCCAATAGCTTCATAAGTTATCTATGAAGATTGATTACATAAATATTAAAATTTGTCCTTCACCAGCACAGAAGCAATTATACCAGACAAAACCATTGAAATTGAGACAAAATATAATAATTATTACCCGGAATCCTTGACGGAAAGAACTGAACCAAACTTCTCGTTTTTTGCTTTCCGGATGCTTCTCCCAAGGAATATGTGGCATTCGTGTCGATTGCACATCAGGGTAAATGCAAGTCTCACCGGCATTCGTTAAATTACAGAAAGCAAAGACAGCATCATCGGGCATGCCAAGATTTGGGTCAATCCAGTACCAATCTAATTGAAGCATCAAGATAAATTGAATTAATGTTACAATAAACAAATCATGAGATGTAATATTACAGAATCGAGACTGACGAACGGATGTTATACTAAAGTACGGGTAATATTATTCGACCGTTTCTAGAAAAATTTTATCCTCCTTATAGGCAAACAATTCATTTGGCCGTACCGTCCTTAAAATGAGGATTTCCATAAAAGAGATCTCGGCAGGTTCGAACGGGATTTTCTCTTGTCCCTAATGGTTTTCTCACTCTCTCCAGTTCCAGCCGCAAATTATAAATGTCAGAGTATATTTCTTGAAGTTTTGAGTTCATCTCTACTCCCTCTTCATCCAGAGAACTGTATAGAAATTTCCACCAAATGAGTATTCAAAATATATTGCAGATAGTGAAAATACGCGACAATTAGTGACCTTTTATCTCCTTTATCTGCCGTGCCGGGAAGATCCCCGGAATCCCCAACTTGACGCTTCTTTCTTCCAGCCTTTGGTGCGCTACTCGCTGCATTGTTTGGAAATAATAATTCGGGTGGTAACAAGGGAAGCTCTCCTGGAGGGCCAGGAGATCCAGGCAAACCAGCCGGACCAATCTCGCCTTTAATACCTGCTGGTCCTTCTACTCCTTTAGGCCCATGTGGTCCTTCAGGACCAGGTGGTCCCGGTGGGCCATCGGAACCTTTCATTCCAATAGGACCAGGATTTCCCTTTCAAAATTATGTGCGTTAAAAAGTTAAAGACAAGTTGAACAATTATTATTTATTTAAATATATGACAATAAAATTACCGGTTCGCCCTTCCTGCCTTCCGGTCCCCTGGGACCATTTGCCCCCTTCTCGCCTTTTTCTCCATATTCACCTTTCGGTCCTGGTTGACCAATTGTCCCTGGATGTCCTTTTGGACCTCGCCTGCCTCTGTCACCTTTCATTCCTTTCGGTCCAGCATCTCCAGCTTTGCCTGGTGACCCGTTAGCTCCTGGAGCTCCGGGTTGACCAACGTCACCCTGTGTTTGACAACCACGTCAATTAAATAGAAAGTTTTGTTTTATTCTGTAACCTAATAATGATTTTACATACCGCATGACCAGGCGATCCTCGTAAACCGGGTGGGCCCTGGGGACCAGGGACACCTTGCGGTCCAAGTGGACCTTGAGGTCCTGCTGGTCCTGGTCCACCTTTATCTCCCTTATCCCCTGGCAAGCCTGTGCTACCTTGAGCTCCAGCAGGCCCTTCCGGTCCTTTTTAACCAAACCGCCACTTGTTGTTTAACATGTAACTACTTTGTCCTTCTTTTTTCGAAAAATATTATTGGAACTTTGCCATTAACGCAATTTGATTTCACTAACCTGGTTTTCCTGGTGAACCAGGAAGACCCATTTTTCCAGGAGGACCTTCAGCGCCGGGAGGTCCTGGTTCGCCTTGTTTTCCATCATCGCCGTCTTTGCCTGAAAAGTAATTTCAAATATAGTTTAAGTCTATTTTTATTCAAATTACAGAAATAACTAGTCTGCCGCCTTATTTACACATATGTACATACCTGGTTCCCCTTTGCCACCAGGAGGACCAGCTTCTCCAACGGGACCAGGAAATCCAGGAGGACCGGGTGATCCTTTCGGTCCTTCGCTTCCCACAGGTCCACGAGGACCTGGTGAACCAGCAGCTCCAGGTTTACCTTCCTCACCTTTTGGACCAGGGGAACCTCGCTCTCCCTACGGTCATTATAATATATGTAGGTACATAAGATTAGTGTTCCTAAAAGTGGTTCATGAAAATATGTAATTCTGTGGGAATAATGCTCAGACACATACTACATTAACAATTTTCACGGATCGAAATCCCACCCAAGTTACAAAAGATAGGTTGAAGGATGACACGGTGGTAATTTAACTAACGGGGATATTAGGGAGATAAATAGGAGATATTGACGGGATAACGTCAAGCACAAATTCCCTTGGAAACACAGCGAAAAATTTATTCCTGGAAAATCAAGTTTCTAACGGATAAACTAAGAATTAATCTACTTAAAAGATTGCAACATAACAGAATTAACGAAAAAGAATTACGTGAGGCCCATCTTTTCCAGGAGGTCCAGGTGTTCCAGGATTTCCTGATTCTCCTTTGGGACCGGCCGGGCCCTCGGGTCCAACAGCTCCAGGGCCGCCTTCCCCACCCTTTGTTCCCGGTGGTCCTGTCTCCCCTGCAGGTCCTGGCGCTCCTGGCGGACCTTTTGGTCCAGAATCACCCTGTTCTCCTTTGATTCCTGGAGGTCCTGGTAATCCCTGCAAACCCAATGGACCTGGTGGGCCAACTAAGCCTGAAGGCCCCTTTTCTCCCTTAGGCCCCCTAAATCCGACTGCACCTGGAGGGCCCTTTTCTCCCGGAGCACCACCCAAACCTGGTTCCCCTCTGGGTCCTTGTGGCCCTGGAGCTCCCGCAGGACCCTTGAGAAATTGTATTGATGAAAGTGAAAAGACACAAGCTAAAATCGAATAAATATCCAAGTTTACTCAATTCAGACTTACAGACTCTCCTTTACCGCCCTTGAAACCTTTTTCCCCTGGAGGTCCAGCCTCTCCTTTATCACCATCTTCTCCAGGAGGTCCAATGGGTCCTGGAGGTCCAGGCAAACCTCTGGCTCCGACTGGTCCATCCGCTCCAGCAATACCAGCCAATCCCGTTTCTCCTCGTTCTCCTTTTTTACCAGCAGGACCAACAGGACCAGGTATTCCAGGCCGACCTTCTGGCCCTGGGGGGCCTTCCTTCCCTGCTTCCCCTTGCTGACCTTTGTCTCCCTGGGGCCCTTGAGAACCAGTTGGACCAGCTTCGCCTTTTAATCCAGGGATTCCCTGCCATTTTATAATTTTAAACGTTTTACATATTCAAACAATATAAAGTCCATTGGAATGAAAACAATTATTCTTTGTAAACTAACAGGTATTCCGGGAAGACCACGCTCACCGGGGAAACCAGGCAATCCAGGTGGACCAACTCCACCCGGCTTTCCACCAGCACCAGCTGGTCCTATCGGACCCTCCTTACCTTGCTCTCCGGGACGTCCAGGTTCACCTAGAGTAAGATGTGATGTTGTCAGAAGTCTCATACTCTCTTCGGGTTAGTTGCACCGCAAAGTCAAAATACAAAATCCAACACAAATCTTACCGGATTGTCCGGGCGGTCCTGGTTCACCAGGAAGACCGATAGGGCCAGGCTCACCACTTTGACCTGGTGGACCAACAACTCCTGGTGATCCAACAGGTCCTTTTTGTCCAGGCTCTCCCTGAAAAATTGAAAGTTGTTGTACAACGTTACGACGGAGTAGAAGGGATGGCTGCAGTATTTATACTTATTCTCCTTGGTTGCAATACAATAACAAATACATACGGGTGGTCCACGTTCTCCAGGGGGTCCTGGTACACCATCTTTGCCTGGAGCTCCAGTTGGTCCTGCAGCTCCGGGAAATCCTCTCGGACCTTCTTGTCCTTGTGGTCCACGTTCCCCTAATCCACCTGGTGGACCGGGTTGACCTGTATCTCCCTGATCGCAACAATATTTCATACAAATTTTGTACCTTGGAATAAGTTGTTCGTATACACTAGTTCAAAATAACCTTAGGTCCCGGAATTCCATCACGACCACGTTTTCCTCGAGGCCCTCGAAATCCCTGGGATCCTTGCTCACCTCTTTCTCCAGGTTGACCACTTGTTCCCTTAATTTTATTATAAGTCCTTTTTAATTTTGTTCATTAAACTTCGGTCATGTCTCTAGTAATATCTTGATTTTTGCATATTTTATTGCGACTCTACTTAATTTAATTAGTTTGTATTGCGGATATCTTGAGTGACAACTGGTGTGAGTTCAGTTAGCAAATAGTACAACACAACATATGTAAAAATGTCCTTCGAATTTAAGTTAAAGTTTCAAAATGCCCCCTAGTGAAATCGTGTGAGGATTTGAATAATTGCTTTTACATAAAAGGCTGGAATGCTCCATACGATTTTGATGTTTCAACGCTAATATTATACTTAATTACCCGTTCTCCTTTTTCTCCTGGATTCCCGGGACGCCCCTCAGTCCCTTTATCTCCTTTGTCCCCAGGTCCACCAGGGTATCCAGGAAAACCCGGCAAACCTATTTTTCCCTTTTCACCGAGTGGACCAGGTGGACCGGCTTCACCTCGTGGTCCCTCTGCACCTTTAGGTCCCTCAGGTCCTTCCAAGCCAATCTCTCCGGGAGTACCCGGAAGTCCATGATCTCCTTTTGACCCAATATCACCCTTCTCTCCGTCGGGTCCCCTGTCTCCCTTGTCACCCTTTTCACCTCCAGCTCCCCGTTTTCCTTCATCTCCTTTGACTCCCCGAGGACCCGGGAAACCCGTCAAGCCCTTTTATAAATCCCGTTTTTCAGTTCATTTAATTGAATACTCAGTGTTGAATTTATATGACAAGCTAACATGCGAAAGCAGCAATAACCGAACTTCTTGAAGTTATTTTCTATATACCCAAAATATTGCAGAGAATGATTTCAAAGACCCTACAGCAATACAAGTTGGGTTTTTCAGAAGTATGAATCACTACACGGACTGCTCGTGCTTTTTAATAAAGACAATCTGTTTACATATACAATTTCATTTTATTTATCTACAATTTTATTATTACTAGGTACAAAACACATCCATCTAGAAGGATAATCATAAGGTGACCCCAGTTCTTCACGCTCGTACGGAATATGCCAAGCTCCAGTGCTGGGATTTCTTTGAGGGACGGGTAGTACAGATGCGAATGGGACTAGACGGTACCCCCCTGCCGGGGATGGGATGTAATAAAGTTGGTGAGATAATCTCCAGCGTTTAAACAATCGTTCCATGGTGGGATCCTTAAGATTGTAGATGTGGTTGCGCATAAAATCCCGTGAAATATAAAATGAATTAAAACCACTGCGGAGGGTGGCGTAAATAATAAAGGGGTCATCTCTGGATTTATCATCAATAAGAAACAAATTTCCATAATCTTTAAGAGTTTTCAGTGAAGACTTTGGCCATTTTCTCAAATGCTTCCGTCCGATAACCAAGACACGATTACCTTGCGATACAAGTTCCAGCACAAGTTGCTCCACAGGTCGCGGATCGGCATATTTCAAATTGACCGAATATGCAATGTTCAAGCAATCCAAAACATAATGAAAGGGAGCTCTATCAGCAATGAATTTTTTGTATTCACTAAATTCTTCGGGTGACGTGTTTTCAAAAATATCTTCACTCACGAGAACTGAACGGAGGAAGTGATCTTGAAGAGAGGTAAACTCGACAGAAGCCATGTGATTGTCGCTTAAAGGTAACTTACAATTGGAACATACCAAATTGGCTGGATCAATTACAGCCCGCTCTCCTTGACGATAATTGAGAACTTGCGACAGATATTCATTCATGGCGTTCATGGTAATTTCTGACGGATAGATCTCGTTGACATCCAAATAATCAATTAGCTTTCTAAAGCTTTCCTCAGTTTTCGGACATTCCTGCAGCCATAAAGCAAATATTGCTTGAGCGAATCTCACACGGCTCTTGCTGTTCAAGATTGACCATCCAATTTCGAATTCATGACTTCTAAAAGCAGCTTCTACAATGTCTGATCTGGCGGATCCTGCTGTTATTCCTCCGAAAGTTTCTGCGTTTAAAATTTCTAGACACTTTTTCCAGCGAGATGTTTTGGATAAGGCGCTAATGACATTAGCAGCGGTGTTACCGTCCCAAATTCCCCGGTTTAATTTTTTAATTTTTGTATACAAATTCAACACTTCGTGTTCCGAAACCTTGTCCATATTGTTGCCACAGATACGCATGTACCAAGAGAGCTGTGCTAACTTAGGCTTTTGAACCCAATCCATAAAATTTTGAGCGATATAAAAATAATTGTTGTCAACACAATTCCGGAGTAAGTGCACACCGAAATTAGTTTCGTTTATATTCCTATCCATAGATAGCGACAGTACTTCTTTCCATTTTATCTCCGAACCAGGTGTATAGTTTCCTCCATGGAATTGTAACCACTGGAGTAAGTAACTTGCAGACTTAGGGGTTGGTGGCACCTTTTCACCAACGTTGGAGTTTCTATGATCCGGACTCGAGTTCTTAGTGCTATTCAAGAAACTAGAAGCAGAGCTTGAATTCCTGCGCAGCTCTTCTTGAGATTTAAAAACTATTGGTTGTCTTTGCCAGGGTTGGAAGGTTATCAAGCGACGTGCCAATTTGGGAAAATTAAGTATGATTCTTGTGCTTGGTAATCCCTTCATTTTTCCATCTTCCAGTTATAAGACTATAATACAGATAAATTCATATTACATCTATATCGAATTACAAATAGTATGCTTTCTAATTTATAATGGTTTTAAAAACACTTACGCTTACCGGTTAATAGAAGTTGTGATTCCAGCTCCAGGACTGAACTGCAACTAAAGGTATATAGATGTTGAGTATGAAATTATGATACCCAATAAAGGCCACTCGGCCACTCTCAGTCTCAACTGTTCACTTATTTGTATCGTGGGGAAAAAATATGGTATCATTAAAAGTTGTATAAGAGGAAGACGAGCTTTTGATGTTTTGATCTTTCGAATGAAGCCCGATCTGTAATCTGTATACTGTCTAAAGTAATGATTGGCAGTCAACTGAAACAAAAAGTTCACACATCCCAAAAGCCCAGAATAGATTCACTGGATCTGTGGAATGAATCTCGCCGTCTTAACCTCGATTCAGTCGATCGCAATTACCGGGATAAAAAATAAAAGTTTCATTTCGAATTGGAGAAGAGCGGAAGAGCCCACGTTCGACACACATGGACAGGATGAGCAAGCTTTAGTTTCCCTGTCCCTTTCCATATGCCATAACATGTATAAGTATATACATATGCATTTACTTTTTTACACGATTATGGCTTTCTTTGTTTGTTGTTGAAACGAAACCTTAATACCATGTTACATTTATGTAATTATATGGTGAACATTTTTGTTAGTTGTGAATTTATTCATAAATTGAGTTTGCACTTGCAGAAACCAATGATCACTAACGAACGGTTTTTCTTTGCCTATTGGTTATCCAAGGGTACAGTTGTTTTTCTTATGGCCTGGCTCTGAGACCAAAATTTTAATTTCAGCCTATGTTATAAAATATGAATAATTCTAAATTTCTTAAGGCTTGGCTCTAAATTATTATGGCCTGGCTCAGCCACGGCCAGGGGCAGCCAGGGCTCAACTGCACCCCTGTGGTTATCCAATTTCTGGATGTTTATTGATGTATTCATTCAATATCCACGATAAAAAGATCAAACCCAGGAAAGTGTAAGTAGCACTATATGAAAAATATGCGAAAGCCAAAATATCGTATCGCCTGTAGGAGTCATGTTATGTGATAAATATGTAAATATGTACCCACGTCTGACCAACCTGCATATCCACATCCACATAAATGCCAATTGTGAAAGCACATTAAGTATGTGACAAACTCGGTTAAATTATTAATGGTGGTTAAAGTGCCATCATTACTACCATCTTGACCATCCGACTGCTCTGCTCCAGAGCGCTCTCCCCCTTTAAAAATCTCAGTCACACTAGACAGAACGCCACAGTGTTTTGTGGTTAAAGGAGGGGTCAGAAATGGTATCGAACGTCGAACGGTATATAATTTAAATGTTTATATGGATGGAGATGGATAAATGGCATGTAACTAAAGTGATACAAGCAGCAAATAATATTTCACTTGAAATTCTGTTTATCAAAAATGTTGTCACACCTGAGGTCCTTTGGGTCCTGATTCTCCTTTGGGACCTGGAAGGCCAGGATTTCCGTTATGTCCGGGCATGCCGTCAGCTCCAGGAAGACCTGGACTGCCTGGTTTTCCTTGGGGCCCAGGAGCCCCAGGTGGTCCAATAGGGCCAGGAACGCCGGGTGATCCAATTGGTCCCTGCGAGCCCCCTTGTCCCGGTGGTCCGGACTGCCCCTGCGACCCAGTGTTGCCTTTCTGACCAGGTGGACCCTCGGAGCCGGGTATTCCTGGAGCACCTGATAATCCAGGAAAACCCCGTGGACCTGGAAACCCTCGTGGTCCCTAGTAAAAATATTATTAATTTGATTTCTAATGCATTTTCATACTGATGCAAATGTGGCTCTGCAATTACATAGTTCGATTCCATTTAACTAATTACCATTTCTCCAGGAAGACCAGGCAAGCCTTGAGCACCATCATCTCCCTGCGGTCCGTCATGGCCAGGCATGCCCTTTTCTCCAGGTGTTCCCTTTTCTCCGCGCTCTCCTTTTTCTCCTGGTAAGCCAGGGAGTCCTAAACTTCCCTGTTCACCTTTTTCTCCCGGTGGTCCAGTCATCCCACGCTCACCATCGCGACCAGGCCTTCCTCTACGACCGTCCCTTCCTGGCGATCCCATTTCTCCTCTGTGCCCCCGAGGACCTTGTTTGTTATTAAAATATTGCAACGTTGTTAATTTAATTTCTTAAATGACAAATGCAATGGGAAAAATAGAAAATATACCCGGTTCTCCCATCTCCCCAGCTTCTCCTTTCGGTCCCTCATTTCCTGGAGGTCCTACTGCTCCTGGTATTCCCGTGAGTCCCATTGGTCCTTGCGGTCCTTGCATTGCCATCTTTGTAGTAATTATATATGTTTCATATTACACATGCTGATGGTAATAAGTTTTACTTGAAGTATTAAATTCATGATTTTACCATGTGCTGAGCAAGCATTTGCCTTAATGCTTCAGCTGATGCGTCTGGTCCTTTCTTCGTACCACTCCCTCCACCACCTGCAGCGCTACTTAACTGATAAAAATGTGTAACGATTACAATATTAAATAGTATTTGGTTAAAATGGTTAGAGTATTAAATAGGTATAATTATTTTACGATTGTCTAGCATACAATCTCGACAGACTTAACTGGAAAATAAAGGTACTCACGGGTATCATAAATACATGTCCTGGAGGCCCTTGAATACCTGTGGTCCCCGCTAAGCCATCTCGTCCAGAATCTCCTTTATTTCCTTTCTCACCTACTGGGCCTGGTGGTCCGGTGAATCCTCGAGGCCCTGGTGGGCCACGCATGACTTGAATGTTTGGATTGTTGGTTGGTATTTGATCGCTTCCAACCCCAGAGCCCTCGTCACCCTAAACAATAAGCATTATTGCATCTGGTAGAACTTTAGTTTGGTAACGTGTAACTGTCATTTATTACGTCAGAGGATATTGGTTGTGGTCGACCGCCAGTAAATATGAGAGAGTCTTCAGAATTTCCAAACTCTTCGGGGAACTTGAGATTCGGAAGTGGTAAGTTACAGTTCGGCATATAAGTGGTGCAAACATCATAGGCTGGTTCTGGACTTGGAAGAATCAGCAGCTGTTGAATCTCCCCTTGGAAATAAGCATCATCCAACAACTGCTGCCCAATGAGCAACACTCCGGTATTAGATGGACGTGAGTCAACAGATCGATTTAGCAGCTTTGTTCCAACTTCTTTACAGTCGACAAATAGCGTCGCGGAATTACCTTTCACACTTAGCCCCAATCGATGCCAACTATGTACACAATACTGGATTTATTTGTGCCCGATTTTACTCTTCCAACTCGTTTACAAGTAATATAACTGCATAAATAATGCACAATGTTGCTGCAAGTTTTATTAAAATGAAATAACCGTTCTTACTTTCCATCGTTCATGTTTTTATCAAACGTAACTCTTAAGCCGTTCGGTGGTCGTCCTTCGCTGTCCTTTTTCATAAATTAATGAATTTAATTACAACAAGTTTATTGTCCAGCACGTTTTTCTCAATATTCATAAATAAATTATTACTTGGTAGTACAACGTCACTTGGTCATCAATTTCCAAAGCCAGCTGCTCATCGCCGGCGTCATTGTACACCGTGAAGAGAACAGATTTAGAACTGGGTAAAGGTCTTAACGTAGACACAACGGAAAAGTCCGAAGGGAAGGAATCTACAATTTTCCCAATACATACTTACATATTTACAACTGATCTAAAATTTCATTTGACATTATTAAATAATTCCCACGTGGACATCATGTTACATAAATAATGTGCCCTCGGTTTATCGGGCCCGTAGTGTAATACATATGTGTAGTTACTAATTCTTCCTCCGTGCCTTTGTTCGTGAATTATAAAGTAAAGGTATACAACAACGGGAAACATGTCACAGCCTGGAGGCAAATAACTTGATAAAATTGTAAATCTTGGCATACAATTTATTTCCTGCAAGGAATGCATAGGAAGTATCCATTTGGATGACCGTGTTTCCAAAAATGTAGCTGACTATCTGACTATAGATTATATTATATTCGTATTATTGGACTAGTATAGTCCACTGGAGTCGGTGGAATAGAGGAAGATTTAATTAGTTATTACTTAACATGTACAAAGAATTCGAAATGTATTTCCTTCAACTTCACTACATATAACAGACGTTATTGAAAATGTCTTGAATATGAATCAACAGGTATTTTCACTAGCAAGGGACGGACTCATTTGGGACTGTTAATCTACCAAAATTCTAATTGTAATTGATTCTGAAACCACATGAAGTGTAAACTGTAAAGATATTCTGACAAAATATTCGCTCCATTATGATGATTTTTAACTTACTGCTAATACGACTAATATGTACAGGTTGGAGAGGAAACTTTCAGTTTTGCCGTAATTGGCGGACGGTAAGGTCAAGGACAATAACAATCGACACTGTTGATACACTATGCATTTCCGATGTTCGCAACTCTGAAATACTTCAAACATCTTATAAAAATATTTAGAAATCAATTTCGGGAGACATGAAGGCATAGTGTTTGTTACACAAGAGGACAAGAGGTAATGTTCGCTTTGCCGTTTAAAGTTCAAAGTTTTTTTTAGTTTAGTTAGGTCGATTTTGAAAAACTAAGGAAATACTTTGATGTGAAGTAAATATAAGTATAAATCATTGTATGTACGTTACGTACTAATTTCTATCACGAAAATAATTTGAACCCTGAAACATAAGGTTGGTTTGTGCGTATTACCGGGAAATAATTGGGCAGTGTTGACTGAAAGGACTGCTCGCAGTGACAACGTGTAAGCTACATCAGGCAAAGTGGTTTCCGTCCCATTTCCTCTCTCCGCAATCGAACCCAATCCAAGATCTTCTTCTAAATCCAAACTGGGTACTTGAATACGATTATCACAAAATCCTTTTGTCTTGACAACCCCTAAAGGTACTTCCTTTATCCTCGTCGCTTCCAGCAAGTCCGCAGTTCCTATAGTTAATTCAGAAGTATCAGGTGAAATGAAATGTAAAATTATGACAACATCTCCTCTTAAAATTAACCCGTATGTATTTCGTAGGCGATGGATACCAAAGTGCCAAGTTCATATTCCGCTTATTAGAAGGAAATTTTATGTAATAGTATACAAGAATATATACACCAATGCAACTTAATTAAAAAATATAATTTGTTTTCAGCGTAGAGACATTTTTGGTACGCCCAGGTACATCTTGATATTAGTGCAAGTTAATTTTGGTACAATTTAACATAGCGAAGATAAAGTTGGTACTTTAAGATTCGTCGTCGAAGATTGTTTTGTGCCAATTTTCGTGATAATGGAGTAACGGAGGAAATGATAAAGAAAGTCCAAGAAACATGAGCCATTGTGAAGCTACTCAAAGAGTAATTTGACTTTACTTATACAGATATGATATAGATTTTGAATAGTTCGGGTTGCAGAAAATAATACGGAAGCAAGAGACGGCAGTGTAGCCAGAGAGGCTAATGCCCCCTGAAATAAAGTGACACTACGTCGATAAGGTCACTGTGGTTAAAACTGATAAAGAGTGTATGCTGTCTAGTGTAGCGACATGGCTTGGCTCATGTAAGTTGATGTACAAATCTGGCTTCAATGTGCATTCAAACAAGTATGATGGCTTGCTTTGACTTAAATATGCGACAAAAACTCTTTTCATTCATAAACGCATTCTGTACAAACATTTCATTCTAAAACACTCAATGGAAGCCATTACGCAATTAATGAAAAGATATTTTGTATTGACGAAACTATAGAACTTACCGGGGAGAAGCGATCCACTTAAGCTTGTATTCACATTGAAAGTCAAAATTAACGCTAGACAAATGATTAAAGGAGGGATCTGGCGTATCTTACAAGTTGCACCCATCTTGGACGCACTCAGACTCGCAAGACACCACTGATTTGGGTGAATATAACTCTTTAATAGTCTAAAATTCAATGTAATTCTACATTATTTGATCGACCAAGAAAACAAGAAGTGTGAAAAATTCACTTGAAAATTACGCTTATTCTATTATACACCGAGAATACAAGTCTGACCACACGAATCCCTCGTAAACGAGAACTCAAACACACACACGTCACATACGATACCTTCAGTAGTTTATCCGAATTCTCTTTTAACTCCGCAGTTGTAAACTCAATTAGCTACACACACATGAACTCCAAATAATTATGCTTTCTTACGTTGGAAAATTAATTAAGTTCCATAACTGGAAAAATAGTTTCACTAAATAGCTTACAAATAGAATCTCATGATTTGTTTTCACTCTCAAACCATGCGCTTTTCTGGACAAAGCGTGCGCTTAGAATTTTGGTGAGTGAAAATTACTGCAACTTGTTGCGAAACACTGTTCCAAAAAGTTGCAGCTGTGGTTGAGATGCTGGCAGTGAGTTCATAACACTTGCTTTTAATATTTTGCCAGCCCCACTGTTTCAAAACTGTCTTTTCTATAAGTTCCACTATCATTCTGTCCGCATGCAGAACGAATGAAATTTAGGCTACTTAATAGATTTAATAAGTGTAGAAAGATACTTTTGTATTTAGACACGTGTTAGGGAATTCCATGAAGGTTTTGGGAATGTCGAGAGAATTTCGAACGAGATGCTTAGTGAGTGACACAGAGAGACTGTTTGAGATGAAGATCCTTCCGTTCGAAACCTTGGCTTCGTGACTTTTTGTAAGCTGAAAACCAAACTATGAAAGTAAGTAAAAAAAATCCAGAATATATTTTTGGTGCGAGTGTACAAAAAATGATCATCAGTCATTCCATATCGTCTCAATGGAGGATCTTTGACCCTCTTCCTTATTCTGGATTTTATGCATGACTTTGATTTCACTGAGATATTCTATATTATATTTACTTTAATCCGTTCCTTAAGTTAGCTGTCAAGTCATCTCTGTTCATATCGTCTTATCTAGCTCTTATGTTGCGTTTGTTTTCTCAATCACCAATCCTAGGTTTTATATTGAATTGGCAGGACAGAATCCAATCGCTTCAACTTAGTCTCAATTTTGATGTTAACGTTAAATATGAATCGCGAGATGGAACGTAAGAAAAAGTAATCCCTTCACTTAATGAACATTGGGAAAGCGTCCAAGTGTGAATGAATGGTAAATTATTTTCAGTCAATAGTTTCGATAAATTATCAACTTGGAATACTTTGGTCCTTTCGCGCAATGTGGATTTGATAATATTCTATACTTATAAATTGCGGCATAAGGCAGACAGCAGATATCCTAAGTTGGCATTTTCCTAGACTCTGAACGTACAAATACATTGCAGTATTTACTGCATTTCTCCGTTTTCCACACATTCCCGATTTAGCTTATGAGTAAGTTCATATGGAACCTGTAAGCCAAAAACACTTTGGTCGAATTTAATAAGTTTGTTTGACCAGAGACCACAGTTTGGCCGTCCTGGATGCATTCCAGTTGAAATTGTTGAAACCGGTTAAACAACGTGTCAACTATCTTCGATACTCATCGCTTCTTGTGTATTGCGCATGTATCCCACAGCGTTTGTATTGTGCATGTATTTATGACAATAAATCAAATCAAATCAAAAAATCAAATCTACAATCAGCCATAGCTTCCGTTGTAATTTTCGATGTTCAAGCGTATAATTACAATGCTTCTAGCTCGTTCACATGTGCAAGAAAGACACAACGTCCAACACGTGTCGGGCAAACTAACCCGACCAAAGGCCAGAGATTTTGACGGGTGACTTACAAATTAAAAGCTATTATATGTACATAAGCTCTTGTGTCATACATAATCATGTAATATTTATTGCATAAAACTCTGACAGCACAAAAATTGCCTAGCTCAGGCCATTATAATTGCATAAATTGTGTTTATTATGGCCGAAACAATAGTAGAAATAAGAATTTAAAGATACATACTTCGAGATCCTGCCAAAAACTTGTAACTTTCATACGTGTAAGTTCAAGTTTGTAAAAATAAAGTTAGTGCATCCAGTACAGCCACTGAACCTTAATAATAAAATTCATATTATAAGTGTTTACACTGACGACACTTCCTAACTTGTTGACATTGTAATGATAGCTATATGAAGAAAATTATCGGGGTAGCTTAAATGCTCGCTCATCCACTGAATTGGAGTTGACAATGATGGTTGAATCCCATGAGTTATCACACGAACTGCAATATTTTAGAAATATTTAATTTTTATTATTTATATCATGTCACATATTCACTGTTTGAATTTTGAAAGCCAAAAAGTCTAACCTTTGCTGAAATCTATATTTGAATCGAATTCCAGTAATGCCTCTTGTAAAGTCGCCCAGTTTCCTGTTGCATCAACAACGGGCTTCACCAGCTTTTGTACAGGTTTTTCGTTCAAGTAGCACTTTACCGGAATGTTGCGGAAACCCTCGCCTGAATTAGATTTCATTAACTCTCTATTTACGCTCCAGAACTGATCAAACTTATCTGTTGGACAGATAATTTTAAACAGTAAAATACATGTATTTTGCCGTTTTTCTTTTTTTGGTAAATTTCAAGAAAGTAATTAGAAAGTAATTTACCATTTTGAAAACCAAGCCATAGATTGTCATGATCTTTATCACGCATTGTATTGATAACGTTTCCTTTATGTTTTAACGAGTCTGCTTCTTTGATTAATGACATGAAATGAGATTTTATAGTGTCCTTGGAAGGACAGCGTAGAATTTTACTTTCTGGGTAGTCTTCAAAATGCACTGTGACAGTCCATGGTAGCGACGAGTCAAAGCAAAATATGTCGAACCAAACTCCAACGGGATAATTCCTGAAATAATTGCAGGTTTGGATTAACATCGCGCAAGTAGATTACCAATAATAATATCAAATATGCTAACTGGAGTACCACTTAATAGGTTGTCCATTAAAATCAATCCACATTTCCTTATTTGCCGATTCGGGGTTGATGTATTTGATAAAGTGCTTTCGAACCTTTGAAAATGTTTCAAAAGATAAAAAGTTTAAATGAAAGAAAACTTCTGATGGCACACCAAGAAAATAGGATACATATGCTATACCTTGTCAGTTACTAGAGGAAAGTACATCATCCTTGGTACCATTAGGTACAGCGGATCCGGAACATTTAAAGTGTGAACCTCCTCAGGAGCTAAGCTAAATGAAAGTGGTAGTCTCCCTTCCCAAATTTCCCTCAGCACTTCTCGATCATCAGCCATCCTGCACAATCTGCCTTTTGAAGAAGGCATAGACTAACAATAACATTAATTTTATAGCCCACATGCTGGAAGAATTTGATAGATTAAAATAGGTGCGTCTGTATTTCCAAATATATAGGTACCTAAATTCTTTCTGGTCCTCTTCGAACTGTGAGTAGCGCCAACACCAACAGCGAACAAAAACAACGAAGTACTCCTGCGAAAAACAATCATCATCAGTAGTTTAATATAAACTTATAAGAACTTAGGAACGTTTTTGAGAGTGTGCTTTACGTTTGGTGACGAGTCTATCACAATACATTTTATTTATTTCCATTCGCCCAAATTACATTTTAATATTAATAAATTATTGACAAGGAAACAATTACCTCGCCGTTTGCGTGAGTGGATACTGGAGGATAAAATAAAAACTTTGAAGTTCGACGATGGAACGTTTTGAAAACTTTTGTACTAACAATTTTATTACACCCAAACAAAAAGATTGGATTCAGGTATGTACATATGGATATGGCCACGGTTAGAAACTAGAATATTAGCACAAGCCCAAACCAATAACGATGAAGATAATACTAGCGGAGCAGACTGAATTGTAATTAAATCCGAAGAGCAACAGACACGGATATATTTGATTATTTATACTTATTTTAATTTGATACAAGATTTATAAGTATTTATATTAAATAAAAATAAATTGTTTAAAGATTGGAAAGGTATTTATCTTTTCGCGGCCGTCTAAAGTGCCGCGCGATATAGTCTAAAATAAACATGAAGTAAACTTCGTTCGGGCGACGTTTTGCACAATATTCAACAAACAACTGATTTTCCTTGAGAGTGCAAGTCAGAATTAGGAAGTGGGTATTATTGCAGAAAGGAAGGAAAGTACGTATAGAAGAAATTGGTACAGTCCAAAATAGCTTAATGGTTTATTCCTAAAATATATGCGCTTACATTTTACTTCAAGTATAGTGCATCCCGTAAGGGAAACAGAGAATGAAAAAAGAATTTTATACAGCAGCGTATAAAGAAAGTAAATCTTTCTACACTAGACCATTTAAATATACAGCGATTATTCTGGCTTCGTTTTTATTAGTTATATTATATAATAAAATTGGAAGTGGTAAATGAACTTACAACATGACCTCACGAATCACAGTAGTCAAATAGGCTACAAGGATGGTTACAGTATAAATAGTTAGTGCATATTACAAAGACATTAAAATATAATATAATAACAATTTGTTGACACAATCAACTCTCAAGTTTGTCAACCGAAGTTCTAAGTCCCGGTTTGTGAATGTGAGGGTACATCAGTATTGACACTAGGTACTTCCAAAAATACTGTTCTCTTTCTGAATAGTCTCATAAAAAGAACCATACCTATACACACCAGTGAAGAATTTATTGTTTGATATTGCAACATAAATATAAATCCATCTGATAAATAAGTTGAATACGGAATGCATACCCATAAAAATGGAACAAACCAGCGCCAGCATAAACCACACCCAACATTTGCAAGCTCGCTTATTAAACACTTCTAGTTTTTCGGATTCAATTTTGAGCTTATCCTGATTAGTGTCTATTTGCTTATTTGATTTCTCCAGTACCTATGAATGATATTGTAAAAATGCATATTTTCACTTAGGTGGTATTAATTTTTCCATGCTTTGTTGATGTAAAAAGTTGAAACTATACATCTGTATCTTTCTTGATGATCTGTCCTGCCAAGAAAACTTGATCTTTCAATCTTCTCGTGATCTCCAACATGTCCTCGGCAATTTTTTCTTGTCTTTGATGCTCATACTTTACAAGTTCGTCCAGATCTTGGCTGCCTTCGGTTTTGCCCTCCTTTTTAGGTGAACTATTTCCAAACAATTCACTTCGCTGGTCTTCGGAGTATTTAGATTTATGCCTTTGTTTGATTTCCATAGATTTACTAGTATCTAATCCAGGTGTATTGGTTAGCCCAGGCTGAATTAATTGAGATGCGACAACTTTCTGCTCAATATTTGGCTAAAATTAAACAGAAAAACTTAACATCCGGATTATAAAGTACTACATGTTTTTCTCCAAGAAAGCTTACCAATTTTGAAGTCTGCAGTACGCCGTTCAGTAAATCAAGTCTACGACTGTATTCAGTCAGTAAATCTTTATCCGGTTGGCTAACAGAATTCAGAGAAAATACCATTTATAATTATATGAGCCGTATTTTATAAAAAAGGAAAAGATTTTCCCAGCAAATGCTACTTACTTTGGTCCCGATTTCAGCTCTCTCAGCATATCTTGTAACGCAATAGTATACTGCGGAAGGTTATCAAATAATTTTCATTAAAGTTAAAATAATTATTTCAAATTCAAGTACTTACTTTTGCGGTACTAGTAATTTAAAATAAAAATCAAAAATTTACTAATAACCTTCTCTAATCTCCATGTTTCTTCCCCATTATCCGTTTTAGTTTGCAGAGCTAGTGTTTCGCATTTACTGAGCAATCGTATCAAATTAGTTTCTAATCGTGACCGATTTACTTGTACCGGTTCCTTTTTGAGCCCCATTTTAAAGAACAGTGTATGTCAATTTCTTATTTGAGTTATTTGAGGGGTCCCTTTGGACGAAAATTAAATATTTTTAAAGTTTCTTATATATTTTTTAAAGAATAAGCCGAATCAATCCGTATGTCCACTTACACAATAGTTCAACAGACTTTCGCAAACACAAATAAAACCGTGAAAATGTATCCAATGGTTTGTTTATTTGAATAATTCCACTGTAATCTTAGAAGTATAGTAAATAGAGTATACTAGTGTGCTATTAAATAAACAAAACAAGCCAATTTTTACGGTGATGAAATGAATAAAGTGAAGTGAATGAAATCAAAAATGTTTACTAATTACATATGTTGCAATTAATTAAATCATAATAATTTTATTATAACTTCCAATATATCGTGTATTCAATTCACTATAGTAGCTTCATTTCATGATTCCTGTCCTGATGATATCGATCGACCATACTATAGATAGTGGATTTTGAAGAACCATTGAATATTCCAACGTAAGACTTTTGCGCGAATTTCAAAATATTTTCTCTTGTCGTTAAATCGCGTAAAGTAAACTAAAGAAAGAAACAAACAATAACTTTAATCTTTTATTTTTATGGGTGTACGTTAAACGTTTGCTGATTTTATTTATTCTGGAAATCAAACCAAATAATAAATAAGCAAGGTAGGCTTTTGAAGTAACACACATAAATCAAGAAGACCGCATATAGATTTGGTGTGTAATCATGGAAGTGTACTTGTACGTACGCATAATTAGTAGTTTTGGTTCTTCGACGTGGAAAATGTGGAATTGACGTGCCCGTCCGTGAGTGAGCTTGAAGCTTAAAAACAAGTTAAAACGAAGTGAAAATCTAGTATACTATAACTAGCCTTACCAATTATCAGTGTGCCTGGTTGATAAAAGTGACAGATTAAGCAATTATTAGATAAAGCAAAACTTGAAAAACCGTGAGACTCTCTTATGGTCTGGACTGGACTGGAATGAATCAGTGTGTCTAAAATATTGTAAGTAAACATTGTCGAACTGGGTTTCTTCTCCAGAATTAATCAATAATATTTAGATTGGATTTTAAATTTTAAAGTTTTTTTGTAAATATTGGATTTTTGTAAAACTTATTATTATTAAAATATTTAGAGTGTTCTTGTAAAGGCCAGTGATTTTGTAGTGTGACGTGTATAGTACAGGTAATAAATAAAAAACCAATTGAAGTGATAGTGGTGTGAAGTTGTCTTCATAATAAACTTCAGTCGTAATTTCTTTACCATATACACAAGGATACAGGAAAATATTTATTTCGTTCTAAACGTTGGAACTATGAAAAAGTTTTTGTATGGAATTGTATGAAACAATGCATCCTAATTAGAAGTAAAGAAAACGTAAGTTCAGAAATTCAGAAACGATCTTCAATATCGTCATATACTGCCATTTCTAACGTTCATTTGTTCGTTGTTCGTACTACCTGTCTTTAGCGGTTGTTAGTTATTTATTGCTGTTGGTTTGAGCTTGATTGAACGTCAACGGGTACTGTTAACGGTCAATATATTTCTGCGACCCTTAGACCAATAAGGTATACAATGTTATAAATATTAAAACCATATTAATTTTCTTGTAGACGAATTTCTATGGACGACGACCCGACCGATACTTTTGAGGAGGTGTTGAACATCAACGTACATTCTGTCTCTATTCCACTACGGAGTTCTCAGGAGAGTGAAGATAACAATGGGAGCTTTGAAGCTAATACTAATACATTCTTTCCAATTCTTCGTATGTCGATAAGTGGGGAAAGCAGTGAGCAATTAAGCAGGAGTAATGGTGGATTCGAGACCATCGAATCAGAGCAAGTTAGTGTAAGAAGTCTTGAAATGATTGAAGATAGCCGCAACCAGAGCCAAAATACAAATGACGTGCCTGTTCATCATCATGAAACTATGGAAATAGAGAATACTCTTGGAACTAGGGAAGCATCCAATCAAGAAATAAACCTACATGAAATCGCGGCAGGTCCTCGACGAGCGGTTGGATCTGTAAGGTTTCCATTTTATATTCTAGAAATTACTTTTAATCCCGAAATTGTGTGTCCCTAACTGAATGTCAGTTTCTTTCAGGTTTCAGATTGGTACCCGCGTTATAAGACCCCCAAGATATACCATGATGGCAAAAGTTCTGAGGGTCTGCGGGTAACTGAAATACCAGCGCAAAATATTGTCAACAAATTATTCACCCGAGAGATTTGGCCAGGTCGAAGAAGTGGTATGGAAAAATACTTGCAAAGGTCTAAATACCAGAGTATTTTCCCGAATTTTACGGTTACAAATGTTGACAAGCCACCTTGCTTTTTGAGGAAGTTTACGCCAGACGGAACAAGATTCATTGCCTTTTCTGCAGATCAAATGTCCGTCGAAGTTTACAGCTTTAAGGGACCTCAAGCAGCTGCACATTTGTTCTCTGAGCGGCGTATGACAGAAAAAAATGTAAGAATGATATTATTTTCACAAATCTATTTACAGTATGTGGTAAGCGAATAGTGTATGTAGCTAGACTGATATAATATACTTATACATATAAATTAACAAACATGTTTATTAATTTTTTTCAGCGTCATTCTTTTGATCACATTAGCTCCGAGGAAACAGACAGCAACAGTGTGTACATTAGAAAAAGTATATTCGACTCTTTCTTCCAGTTAAAATTCCGAATCAGTGTAGCTCCTCCAGGGGAACAACTTAACCGCGAGTGTAGTTTGTTCACCGAAAATTCTCAGTATATTATCGTTGGCTCAACGAGCTACATTCAAGACGATCCTGCTGCTCATCCTCCTTTTCAAGAAATATATAGAAACAATGAATCTGTCGATCCAAACCCTCGGTCTCCTTTGGAAGATTATACTATTCATTTGGTTGATATTCATCATGGTTTTCTGTCAGACTCACGTACTTTTAAATTCGATAAAATATTTCTATCCCACAATCAGGGAATATACTTGTATAATAATACTCTAGCAATACTTTCCGTTCAGCACCAAACTATCCATATTTTTCACATTATGGACAATAAACTAGTGGAAGTTAGAACTATCGGGAGATTCTGTTACGAAGATGATGAGTTAGTGTACTCAAATTATAGACTTTACGGTTCTGTTACTCCTTTTGAAGAAATGTTCATGAATTCACTTAAGCATCGTTTACTGGTGTATATTTATAAACGAGCTCATAATTTGGCACGAAGGGATAACGATTTAAGTGGCCTAAGTAGATTTCATCAATATTACGAACAACTGCGCAAACTTCGTATTTGGAAAATGCAACTTTTAGACGAAGATCATTTGTTGCTTAAATATTCCAGTGAAGATGTAGTTACTCTTAAATGTCAGGAGCCCAACTCGCAGCACTGTGTTTTAGTTGTGTATAATATTCCAAGAACCGAAATTATGACTGTTTTTGAAAATACCAGTGACCAATTTGTGGATTTATTTGAAAATTTTTCGGATTGTTTTCGAAACAATTTTATCAGTCAAGAGGCAAGATATTCTTCATCCCCATCCAATAATATTCATGCAAGGTAAGTAAGTTCTGGTACATGCAAGATCGCTCATGATGAATATTTTTTTAGAACAATAACTAATGGTATTAAATGTCTCTACATGCACAGGGAGATTCATCGTCGATTTAGGCAAACTATAACTAGTGCTAGATTCGGAGGGCCAGTAGAGGCAACAAGACGAATACTCGCTCAATTACCTATAAGTGCGCAGTCATACAGTGCTTCCCCCTACTTGGACCAGGCATTATTTTCGTACGACGACCATCGAGTGTCTTCTATGGAGCGACCAAAAGCATGTGGTGAAATTCCAATCAGGTCAGAAAAGTTATCCAAAACGAAGTGTGTAAAATTTAAAGATAACAATGTGATTGTATGATGAAATTATAAAATATGTTGATTTTTTCAGGTTTTACGATCGAGACTCTAATCTTTACAAGTTTCAGATACACGCCGGCATGCTGTCTAGAGTTGCTCCTCACTCTTCTGGAAGACGATTAGTTGCATTTACATTTCATCCCAGTGCCCCATTCGCTATTAGTGTCCAACGTGCTAATGCAGAATACCTTGTGAATTTTCATATACGATGGGATAGCAATGCTTCTGTAGATTTATGACATGGCATATGTTGAACCTTTAATGTTCCCTCTTTGCCCGTTCGCCATATTCGGCTGCAAAAAATAGAGCCACTACATAGATTGTAAAATACCGTTTTGTACAGGGACAATTTACTAGTGCTTTTGTTCTTTATCGGAGAAAGATTAGCGAGCTTCTTTTTTGAAATTGTGTGATTATAGTGAACGGTATTGCTGTAACGGTTTAAAGTATGAATGTCTTGTCAATCCATACTTTTATTGGATGTTCCTGTGAAACTTAGTTAGTTTCATTACTGAGATTTCGCGGATTAACAAAATAAACGTTTTATGCGCGAGGCATAGTTTTGTATTACAGTTTGTTTATACGTGTTCTATACTTAACTGCATCGCATCATACAATTGTCTATAATGCTATCTACTGGTGTTAACAACGCTGCTTGTAAACTTTTCTTAATTACATGGAAATTTGTCTATTTCGAACTGGCAACTCGAGGATTGTCAGTATTGGAAGTATGTACCTATACATGATACTATGAGGTTAGCTATTCCTACAGACTATCAATGCGTCTGTTTAAATAATGAGATAAACCTGTAAACGGAATAACAAGAATAGGACAAACCAAATAAGTAAGATGTAGTCATGGATTCACTACCAGATTTATACCCGTAATAATTATTTATTAGACGACTCAACTCGAATACCGTTCAAAACAGACGGATGTCCCATGTTCTTGCTCTCATTGTCCTTGACACTTTATTGCTCGGTCATGTAAACCAAGGGGAATTACTCAATACTGACACAATTATATTAAAAACTGAAGTATGGTAGGACAAGACAAAGTATTAAGTTTAACGCAGAAATAACTATACAGCTCAGTGAAACTGTAGCTCTTTGATAAGGTTAGAGGCAACCCACACAAATTACTGTTCTGTAAATGAAAAAGACAAGAAAAAAGAGGAATTACGATCTGTCATTGCAAAATATGGCATTTTCATCACTGCTATCTGGACAGTCAGGTTTGCGATCGCACAACTGATCCTTGCGTATGCATTTTCCACTAAGACCACAACCATGGGTCAACTGGCCGCCCGAGCAACGATTCTCAGCTGCACAAAGAAGGGACCCTTCATCTGATTTGTCTAAACAGTCCGGGACAGAATTGCAAACACTGCTAAGTGGAATACACGAGCCTGTATCTTCACAGGCGAACATATTCGGACTGCATCTATTTTCAAACAGATATTCTCAATTAATTTTGTCGACTCTGTCTACATCATCTTACTCTGAAAGTAGTGAGTTTTACACATATTACGGTCAATACATACATATAGTATTAGGTATCTTTAGAATATTTTACCAGCAAACTTGTTGACATTGGGAAAACCATACTTACTTGTAACTATTAAACATCCAGTCTAGATGTTGGAGAGTTCGTCCGTAGAAATACAATCCATTGGGATCGCATACAGTGTTCTTGAATGCAGGAATAAGAGCTGCAATTCCACCGTAAAACCAGCGATTCGCAAGCCTAAATGCACTCACACTACCGTGAACCAAGCATTTATTGTCAGTGTTTGAACCTATATAATATATTTCAGTATGGTTGCAACCCAAGCATTTATTTTAAAGGAATATTTATTGCAATTATATTGTACCATTATTATCATTCATATTACCTGGTGATACGCGAGCACAAAATACGTGAGTTGACGTTTCATTGTATCTTGCGACAAAACTTTGATCGCATTCCTGTTCCTTTCCTCCCACAACTTGCACAGCCCTTAGTTCCAAAACTCCGTCATCCCTCGGGGGGTTTGTAAAACCCCCTTGGAGAAACTGAAACTCAAATGGACTTACTTTCCTGCCTCGAAGAACAAACGGCATGCAAATTGCCCTCGCCCTTGGTTCGGCCAAATTTAATGGTGTCGTCAAATGGTACAAAATAAAATGAAATTTCTCATTTTCCTTTTCGTGACCACCGTAGGGAAGGATGTAAGATATCTGTAAAAGATCATCTGCACTGTCAACACATTTTAAAGCTGCTTTCGATAATATTAATTTGAATAATTGTTTTTAGCATAGCTACAAGCTACTATAGTTACTAGTCACAGTTTAGTTTCAGGTGAAGTGATAAAAGGCTGGCCTTACTCCTGAATACTGAGCATAGCCATCCTGCTCCTCGATGTTGGATGAAGTCATTGCAACTCCTACCATTACTTTTGACGGCGTTGGAATCCTATACTTTCCGTTCTTTCCCTTGGGAAGTTTTCCGAAAGAACCACCCGCCACACTTAATATTGTAGTAGGACCCAGTATCACACCATTAAGCTGAAATTTGTACGTCCCATTCGAATGTGAACGAATAAATATTGAGGCAGTCCATGGAACTTTCGTTCGCACGTCTCCGGCAATCTCATCCTGTATCCCGCATTCGTGTGCTGTGAGAATTTCCAAAAATTAATTGTTAAACCGTATCTTTTAATGTTGTATGTAAGTGATGAGGATGTGTATATCGTGGCTTCAATTCAAGCTTTGTATATGTGGTGTAGACGGCAACAAGTTGGTGCCTTTTTGGTTCACATGAATTCTTTGCGGGGAAACTGATATGATGTACCTTTGTCGGAGAAAGATTCGTGACAAAAATATATAGTGTTTTATGGCCGGAGGGTATACCGTAAAAATTATTTCGATATTATTTTCAGGTATTATTACTCATTCTCAATGGAAACCAATAAATTTAATAACACATACTTACACGCTTATTGAAAACAAAATAATAACATTAGTTAAATCACCAGCTTTATTAATCAGCAGTTTTCTGGTAATCTTTTATATCTACTGTTTGTGTACGTTTAAGCACCAGTAATAACTCTACTTTAAAATTCCATTAACAAATATTTATGGAAGTGATCAAAATATAGTTAATTAGTGAAGCACAAGAATAACAGTATTGGCAGTCATAGTCACGTACATCACACTCAAAACGGTTATGACAAAATCTTGCTTGTAAAATAATATCTGCTACATCTACTAATACATACATAGATATAGATACACATAGCAGGTACATATTCACTTCTCATTGTCAGCATCTTTGTAATCACAGCAAAAATAGCTTAATTCAGTTAAATATTTGTAGATGCTTTCTTTGTATTTAACAGAGCGATGCTATGTAATTATATACAGAAAGGGCTACGGAGAAATCTACGAAAATGTTTTTCGGGCAAACTTTCTTCTGCGATATTTCGATTAACACAATCAGGGGGCGAACTTAAAAAGCTTTTTAAGCGTCGTCATATAGATTAAGGAAACTTTACAGAAAAAACTTTCGCTGTAACTAAACGCTCTATGTATATGTATACCACTGTATTTACCCAACGAAAAGGAAGGAAAGACTTACACTGGGCTAATCTAAAATTGGACTCCGCCAGGACCTCGGACTGTGGCAGAAGGTCAGGGAAACAAAGAAGTACGGGATATAAAAGCACTATAAAGTCCAAATATGCCAACATGATAGTGGCTTTTTCAAAACGACGACATGAATATATATCTGCTAATTAGTCACTACTAGTTTCTGGCCTGTTTCACCTGCTTACTCTTGGTGTTTAAGCACAGATGTCCATTACCTTCTCACAGTAACACGAATTCCGCAGGACTTTTCTTTCTGTCTCGAGTGTTTGTACTTACAAGATTAAATACTATAACGAAATGTTAATCTGTAACGCGGTTATTTCTTCCGTATGTAGCAATTGCAGCCTTATGAACTAATATATACACTGAATATAATTACATACTTATAGTTACTTAAAATTCAAAGCAACAGTGATGGCAGTGGAAGATTACTGCCATAATAATTTTATTAGCAAGAATTGATTATTTTATTCGCCCTGGAGCTCCACTTTTATACATTCATTGTACAAGGTTTTTTAGTGTTTCTTTCATTTTTATATTGTTTCCTTATTTTTTGCCTATAAGCAGACTGGCAAATGAGTAGATATTGCCGTTGAATCTATCCGTACCTTGCGAAAACAATCAATAATGATTTCTGATGAATTGTATTGGGTATAGTTCGTACATACATATCTATAGATACTCGCACTGTTGCGTCTCGTGAGAATAAACCTGTTTTGTCAATGTCATTCATCACGAGGCCCTGATGTTAAAGCAATCGTAGTAAAGATGATAAAATTGCTTTTGGATTGTCAAATTATTTTACCCAGATGATGGTTAGTATGCCAAATGCTAATGCTATAACGATAGAGGAAATGGGTATGGAAATTAATCCTTCGAAGTCAATAACAATTACCATAATTAAAGGGAAATTACAATCAATGAGAATATTAGTATTTAATGTGAGGGTGAAAATGGGTTCATATGATTACAATAAATTTAATTTGACCGTTTGTTGTTTATACCTGTGAGTTTCCTACGACTTTGTTACATTACTTTTGGTACAACTTTTGATCTTTGATTGTATGCACATATAAAAGGAAAAGAACAAACACCGGGAATTCAAAGAATAAATTGTAAGAATTGCTCCCGGCCGGGGATTGTTTCATCTGCCGAAAGAAGGGAAATGAAGTTTCAGTAAAAATCAGTTCACTTCTGAACTTCAAATAGGCCCATCACCTCCAGGAAACCGTACACACGTACATACTTACGTACGACATAACATCTAATATGATAAATCATAAAATCATCTTCGGTTGCTAGCTGGACAAGTAGGGACAGTTGTGTTGAGCACTAACGATTATAATAACAGGACATCTCAAGTTTCGTCGCTCTTCTTTCTCTTATTACATCTTGGCCTGTTCTTCTTCAACTTCTTGTGCTTGTTATTTCGTTGCAAAATAAACTTCATTAGCAGGATAGTATACCCTGGCCCTGATCATGAGGTCAATTTGTAATTGTCTTTAGGTAATAAAGCTTTAGAATTTTATCGTCATATCTAATATCATAAACCGTAAGATCTTGAGACACAAATAGAAACAAATTTTTAAAGAAAATCGGTCAAAGCGTTTCAAAGTTATCATGTGGTTGGGCAATAAAACCCGGATAAGTCCATACATTTGCACTGATTGTGCTCATTTACTCATGAACTCAACCAAGCTTATTGTGTATCTTTAAGTCTGCGTGTAAGAAATTCAAGCGAAAATTCAGCCGTTTTGGAGATATAGTGTAAACGAAGGTTCAGCCAACAAGGAAATAATAAAGCATCCTATGAAAAAATATACTTATAGGTACGTATGAATGTTTTTGGTGTAATGTTTGATATAGTGTGTTGTGTACGCGTCCTCCAGCACAATTTCTACTGAAACGAAATAAATTGAAGCAGATACCAATCATGTTGTCCTGCTTTTAACAATAGATTCTTCACGATTGTGACTCTAGAAGCTGCAGACTAAATATAGAATCTACTATATGGAAATAAAGTGGAAGAAAAGGGTCGGTAGAAAAGTCAGTATGGCTGTTTTTCAAGTGATTTCGCAATCTGCTTTGAGGGAAAAGCAGCAGCATGTGATATAAACTCCATAGAGACAAATTATAAGGGTAAGAATACACTATAGAAGAAGTCTTGGACATAGAAAATATCCAAAAGAAGAATTACAAGCATATGGAGTGTGTCGTTCTTACAAGATAAATATGGACGGTGATGGTTAGACGAACGGACCCGACGTCTCCAGCACGCAAGACCGACTTGGAGAATTTGCTGGCTGGCTTGGCATTTTGTTTGTGTGTGTGTGTGTACGACTACGGAGAAGAGATAGGAAAGCAGAACCAGAAGGTCTTTGACGTGTATTGAGAATTCACGCACTCGTTTTCTTACCCTCTCCTTTCCCCCAATACTAAAACAAACTGCATTCACAGACATTTTCATCTTTTCCTGTACACTACACGAACTTTCTATTTCTGCTGAGCTGACTAATTGTAAGAGAAAGTGACAGGGACTTTCTCAACCTACCACCTTCTTCTCAATTCTCGTCATCCACTCGCTGAAATTACACGCCACTCTGCTTTCATCGACAGCACTGTCAGAATCTTATTCTCGTACGCTTGTTCTCATACATTCAGCCTACTGGACTGGGGCCCTATACTTTCTCCACGATACAAAGATATTTTTTGAGCCAAGCTACTTGATCGTCGCCTGTTCCGATAAGTGCGGGAGAACATGTTACAAGATCAAGTTGCAGCTGAAATCAACTTACTCGTACTGATGTGGAGACTCAAACCGAATGGTCTTATCATGTGAAACTTGTGTTTAAAATATTGTCTTCTAGTGTTGCTTCTTCTTTCCTTGTCACTCCGTAATCCTTTGTTCTAAAAGGGCGCAATAGAAACGAAGAAAAGGGAGCTTCAAAGAACTTTCTCTGCCTTTTGACATAACTTGCAAAGCAACAAGAGATGTGAATGGACACTCACTCATCCTTACCTTGTATAGGCATACACATATTTAGATACATACTTGTTTCTATTGTAGCAAATCCTTAAGGAGAGATTCCCATTTGGTTTGACGACGTGGCAGTAAATATCTACTGGAGCCACGAACAAGTTCCCTGCCAAAACCATTATTCCAGCTCTTTGATCTTGATCTTGTCAATCAGGGAAGCTTCAAGTTATAAGCAAACTTGGTTTCGGCTTATTAACCAACCATCTGCAGCTGTCGTCTGCTTTAATTTCCCTCCTCAGTAAGTGAATTAATTCTCAAGAGGCACGTTGACATCAAAGTAATAAGATACTTTGTTCCAACCACGCCAAAAACAAACTAGAATCTCTGGTTTTTTCAACGATCTTCTTAACTGTAAACATATTCTTCCACTCACAAGATAAACTTAAAACTATGGAAAGTCATTCTCAAGTACGCTTCTCCGACACACGTAAGTTTTCTTTACTCTGATGCTCTCAACAAGCTTTACTATGTTTACATCTACAAAATTTTACTGAGCTACGTTTACCTACAGTTCAGTATTATTATGTCATGTTACCGTTAAACATGAAATTGTTTAAGATTCAGTGAGTAAATTGTCCAGATTTGAAGTTCAAACGCGTATACAGTAAGGCAAACAGAAGGATGAGCATGTATAGCAAATATTAATCAATTTTAGTAATTAAATAGTTATAATAATATCGATACACACACCCACGTATGTAATTGCTATGTTGCAGCTCCAGACAGTCCAAAAAGTTGCATGAAAGGAAGCCGAAGGATAAACTTCGCAGAGTCAAATGAGGAAGGGTCCAGTGAGCCAGTTGCTGCAACTTCTCCAAAAAGTCCACATAAGCGAAGTACAAAAACTGTTGTGATCAGATCCCCTGGGACATCAACAGCAGGCACAACAACCAGCGATAATCAAAGCGAATCTGTGACCCAAAAGCGTCCTGATGAAATTCAATTTCAGTTTCATTTGAGTCAGCACTACGAACAATCCACACCACCACCTAATTGCACCTCAAACGGTGGAAGTCATTATGACAATCCGGAAACTACTGTGACAGAACCAACAAACAGTTGTGATGACGATCCCAAAAAAGACCCTCAACTTATGGAAATTGCTTCCAAGTTTGTTAACGAGATCATTGAAAAAGCCAAGGTAGAGGCAGCTACCAGACAAAAGGTACAAACACTCTCTCCTACCAGTTTTCACCTCCTAACATTTTCCTTTTTCAATCCACCTTTATTATATTTATTATCTTACTGTGTTTCTAGCTGCTTTACACACTAGCTATGATAATTTTATAAGATCATTTTCCCGAAATATATTTATTAGCGTAGTCATTGTTTGTCTATCTGACAACATTTTTAAAAGTTGTCCTACTTCAACTGTAATTGCACCATTAATAAGGTACTGAAAATTGATTATAGGGCATTCAAGTAACTTTAATATACACAAATTACTGCTCTACCGTTTAATTAACTCAGTACCATAAAAAATAGAAACCAGGCCCGGTTCTTTTTTAGAAAAACTTTTTCGAGGTTATTTTTAGCGAAAAATTAATATACTATGAATAAGTATGTACAATCCGCATAATATCGTCTACACAGAAAAATATTTCAATGATATATATGATTAATAACAACTAAATAATGGACGTTATTACACATTACACTCCCTTGCTAAAGATTTTGCAGTATCGACAAACATATCAGCATTTCATAGTTTTTATATAACTTCAAGGTTGGAACTCATACACGCACGTCAATGCGGTTAGAGCTACGCTGGGAGTACATTTTCCCACGACAGCTTTTCACATTCGGGAATTCTATTCATTTCACAAGTGAATGCTTTTGAGAAAATTATTATTTCAGGATGAGCCGTTAAGGCGTAGAGTTTGTGTTCTATTGTTAAAATTAATCTTTGCCAAACAAATCAAGCTGGGTATTAAAATACATATAAAGTATACACCAAAGTCTAAACTCTGCAGTACAGTACGTCGAAGCAAAACACTCGTATAAAGCAGTCGGGTTAATATAAATGCAGAATCCTTCAGGCATTAATTTTAGTTGTTTTGTTTCTGTAGGCTGAATCCGGGAGTGATGCTAGGACCAGACCCATGGCGGCGTTTCGTGCAGGTGAGCAATTCAGTATGTAAATCGTCGTCCTTACATGTATCGCAACAAGTTATAGATATGAGACTGCTATTCATGTCTAAGCCATCATGTATGCATGTACATGATTCCAGAACATTATTTTGCAATCGCAAAGGAAACTTCACAAATTGAGTAAAGAGTCGAGTGCACTGCAAATTGCTTTCTGTTTGTGCAATTTTTATTTTATATTTTTGAAAGGAGCGACACTGGGACTTTGTTAAAAGTTATTGTCAACATGTAGATATCTATAACTTTGTGTTTATGACAGATGTTGATATGGTCTTTTGTTGAGAGATACAATTTTACCTTTATACACACATACTACATACATAAACAACAAGAAAAGTCAAACGTCAAGCTGTAAAAGATTTCGATTTTTCAATGTGGAAAAGCTTTCAGCTCGAGAAAGTTCTTAGGGCATTTATTAACTTTCCCTTCTAGTGTCTGCAAGTATCTGTACAATGCGTGTAGTAGCCCGGATATTAACTTTCCAAGACCTAACAATAACTATTTCTGTCATGTGCCTTATAGAATCCTTCAGTTCTAATTGCTTGTATGTGAGACTAAATAAAAAGAGACAACGCATGAAAGTCATATGGGATCATATATCATGTTTAGAAAGTATTAACAAACGTCGTTCAATCAACTCAAGTAACTCACTCATATTGGACACTATCTGGAAACATTTTTATGTCTATTTCAAAAACCGAACTTATAGTGCTGTATTTATTAGCCCAACGTTGCATAATGTACGCAGAGTCAATTATGCGTTCCATTGGGAACTCTGGAAATCAAAATATTGTCAAGATCCGTCCTGGTACATAGAAGCAGAGCGTCGTCAAGCAAAATTGTGTGAATCGTTTATTACGAATGCGACTTGAAATGAATAAATGTTATTGATTATCGAAGTTGTAATATACGTAAAACAGAAGTCAACTTGTGTAGTGATGGACTATAGCGAATACCGCATGAACTTTGGGACGGTATTGAAAATGAGGAGTTGAAAAAGGGCTGAAAGGAAGTATCTTGCTGAGTTCCCGTGTTGAACACCACTTGTATCCTCCCTGTCTAGAAATGTAATTTTCTTTGCCTGTTTGAACGACCTAACCCATATATTACTCACTACAGAAGTTATGAATTCAGAGAGGGATTCAGCGAAAGGCAGGTAGCGCATAATTTGCTTTCCCTACATCCTAAACCTTCCGTTGTATTCGTATCTTTCCGTTGCTCACGCTCTCACAGTTGCATCCTTGAAAAGAGCAGGTCTGCTGTTCCTATCCTCCAACTTTTGTCATGGATCGATTCAATTCCGCTGTCGTTTAGCCTACACACATAGTACATTCTTTTACTTACTGGTTAGTTCACTGACAGCCCAGGCAAGTAGACAACCCGTCTTCAGACTTTTGAGTCTTTTAAACCCCCTGTATATCCGCATCAGTATGCTATAATAGAGTTATATCTATCAGGTATTATTAGTAGCTGATTGTTGTTGAACAGTATCCAAACTCTTGAAGAAGAGCTTCAACAAATACGAAATTCGAAATAGCAATGAATCAAAATAAGTACCATCACCTAACGCAAATGTAAATGAAGCTCCAAGGATGGAAATAGGGAAGGATAAAAGCTAGATCGTGAAATACGACTTGATATGTACACTTACAAATGATGTGGATAACTAGATGGTCCTTCAGTACTCCGCAAAATATACGATTCTATAAGGTTGTTGTTGTTTTCCTTACTGGGTAGTAGTACCTATAGTTATGTGCACTGGCAAAAATTAGCATTAGATGGTGTACAAGTTTCCAGTGAAATACGCAATAAAGAAATGCCGGTAATAATATACCTAAATCAGACCGTATTTCCTTGCAATCGTTTGAAGGGAGGATTTGGGTTCGGTGTGTTTAGATTTAGAATATGTACTATAGTATAACGTTGGTATAGTGATGAAGATGAATTGCATTTTGTCGATATCGCCATCTCTCCACACAATATAAATATACTACTTGCATATACATATGTACTTGTGAATCAAATTGTTTAACAATAAATAAAGATTTAATTGTTTAGAGATCTTGTAGGGATAGCAAGGGTGTTTTTGTTACTATAGTTACCAGATGCATGTACGTTAAAATATTGGCGTTGACGTGTACTACCAGAGTCCTAGTTCGATAACCTTTATTAACAAAAGACAAAATTATTAATCCATACTTATGTGCATTTTCTTTTGTTGGTTTTAGTTGCAGAAGATTTCTTGGCGGGTCGAAATCCCTGGTATCGACGAGCGCACGGCGCAGTATCAAAATGGTTTACAAATCTTTGCGTACGAGCCCAAAATTCAATTCGAACTTAGTCGGACATTTACAGCAGATTGTAAAAATAATTTACTTGATTTTTACGTTACACCTTTCTCAATCTTACGTTCACGTACAACAGGTACTTAGGAATATAAGTATGTTTAATTTCATCAGTTGCTTTATGTTCGGCTCAGTTACCAGTTATCCACTCAAAGCAAAATCAGACTGTCATATCAGCATTTGGGTCAAGCTCATACCTGAACAATCACTACTATGTCATTACTTCAAACTTTACAGAATTTAATCAAAAGTTTTTCGTCAAAAAACAAGAGAAAACGATTCAACGCGACGACCTTGGTTAAAACACATGCAAGAGTCTTATTTCAATTAGTCGAACCTCGATATAGTAAAGTCTCAAGGGATCCAACAATTTACTTTATTATAGAGAGGTTTTACTATTGAATAGTAAACTAGTTTACTATTCAGAAGTATCCCCTGGTGGACAAAAAATTAACTACAACAAAATAAAACATGGCGACCTATTTTATATTTAAATAGCCAAATTATTGAAAAAACAAGTGTAGAACGGACTTTATTTGACATCATCTGGCTTTGAAAGGTATAAGAAGTACTTGATGTAGATTTTGGTAGATGGAATCAGGGGTTTTAGACTAAAATTTTACTATAACGAGGTAAATTTGCTGGCGAAAAGCAAAATTTTTTAAAAAAAGTATATCGTTATAACAAATTTACTATTCACAGGTTTTTTAACACTACGTTATATGGACAGTCGCCGGGAAGACTACATTTCTTTGCAATAGCGAGGTCTTTACTATAAAGCATGTTACTATATCGAGGTTATACTGTATTAGTATTCCAATATCTTTCTCTTCCAAATGATTCAATTGCCATATTCTATCTCTATTATAACCTATTTATAACACACCTAAATTACTTAACTTCTGATAAGAAATTATGTTAATATAGTTAAGGACGTCCTGATATGATGAGTCCATGCCATGTCAGCCAATATTATTTGCTTCTTGGTAGTTTCAAAAACCACTACCAGCTCAAAAGGGGTACAATGATACCCACTTTTGATTTCCTCAGTACTTACTTATAAATTATTATTTTACATTTCACTGTAAGCAATTCTTATTCTAAACAACATTTACTTGCCAGCGTCTTTAATCCAAATAAGTTTTTTTAAACCTTGGAACTTATTTCAACTCTCCAAAACTTTTGAAATTAGAGATTTGAGTTGAACGGATTGATCCCATTTGAATCAGAATCAGGGTTAAATGAACGAGATTGCAAAATATTCAGTAGAAGTTACAACGCAACCACGGGTCATTGAAATTTGAAGTCATTCTTATAGATAACTTGACTGAAGTGGTAACATTTTGTTTTTATATCAAAATCTTAATAAATAAAACATCTATACATATAGCGGTTGTGATACGGTACGGAAAAGAATTTAAATGAAAATATAGGAGTAGAGGTAAATACCACGTTTATTCATTCTACAAAATTATGACGCTTCGATCGAAGACTTCACGCACGGACTGAAAATGCACCACCGCACCGCTATAAATGCGTTTGCACAAAAAAATACGTATGTATTGAATACAAAGCATGAATCAACAAAAATTGATCGACCAAACACTGAGAAAAAAGCAAGAACGAGGAGCTGCGATGTCTCAAAAAGTGTTACCTAAATGCTTAAGGATGATATGTATAATATACATAGGTATACAGAAGCTATTTATTGCCCACGGCCCACTGGAAGTAAGAAATTTTAATGTGTGCTCAAACAACCGAGAGTCTCTGTTGTATATAATATTAATACATTTCTGAAGTGGAACAAATTAATATGATTATTCAGAATGCTTCAATTAATAAGCGATGCTCTCAAGCACACAATGTCGGTCGTCTTCACATTAACTATAACATATTAGCCTCCTACCATTTACTAATTAATTTTCCAGGTTCAAATGCTCATTTCTATTGTTTTTCTATACTTATAGCCCATTTCGACTGTTGTTGTTTACATGAAAACTGAACGGCATTTCTTTCCACAGTAGCCAGTAGCACAACATGGGGGCGCATCGTAGAAACTAATAACAATACAACTGAATTCATTAACTCCAATTTAAGTCGTTTTTAAATCCACCGTGCAGTAAGAGAATAAATTATTTGATTTGTATATATGTATTCTTGTCATATCGGTTAAATTTGGGATCACGGTTCATACTTTACCTGTCTTCGATAATGTTATTAGATCGTAAAAGCTGCGTTGGTAAAAGGTCAAAGACACATATCCACATAGCTTCCATGTCTCGTCTTATATGAAGTTTTACAACGTGGAACGTGTGCATACTTGGAAAAGTTAGGCTGTCGATACCGGTACTTACTATGTTACTATATCTGTAGCTATAGGGTATGGTGTAGTCTCACGAAATGATAAGTTTGCATTCTGGCCAAGAAAGAATGGAAATGATACAGAATTTTCGGGAAGATTTCGCCGTAGTTCGTGCTCACGTTCAAAACCATAACTATCTCTGAGATAAGTTGCAATAATGTAAGGAGAAAGTGGCGGATATCAAATGACTATAGCATAAAGACATTTCTACGCGAAAATCTTTATTTCCCGGGGCTGGGCTATATCATAAAATGAATATTGGGTCTTGGGTCATTGGGTGGGCGCACAATTTTCGAAATCGTTCTACATGTGTAGTTATTACCGGGTTAAACATTATTGGATCTAAACATTATTGGTTCATTTCCATTTGTCCCGAGATCAAGATGGAAAACATGCACAGAAGACACGAAAGTTAACTGTTGCACAGAAATTTTACGCGCAAACTTTGGCAGGCTATGGCGTCGCAATAGTGTTTGGGGTGCGCCATTTAATGTTTGAAACTGAGGCACCACTAATCTGCAATAACGTCGGCTTTCCACACTTCGCTGTAACCATCGAAGAATTGAATTGAATGACACAATATATGGCAATCGACGATGCGTTTTTATTTTGATCGACAAAGCACCAATGTAGGAGTCTGAAAAAGTCAAGCCTGCTGTCAACGACATTTTTGACAGTGAAACTTTCAAGTTTTTATGGAGAGCAGGAAATGGATTTAAATAAAAGAAACCACGTATTTTGAGTACAAGAGGACTATTCCTAAAACAATACAGTTAGATTTGTGACGTTTGTTTTGTGGTAGCTTCTTCATGCGGTCACTGGTCAAGAGATGAACTTACTATATGATCCTCTTATTTTGTTGTCTTCATTCTACCCAGGAGATCCACAGTTTTTCGTTTAGACCGTATAGGCGTATGCAAGAGATCAATAAATAATAATTGGTGAATCCTGAAATTTAGATAGTTTCGATGTCAATATAAATAAGTATACTTTCAATGTCAAGGTAAACGTACTTCATATTGCTTTAACTAATATTTAGGTCGTTGAAACCTACGTATAATAAATCAGTGTGTGTACGAGCACATATAGCAAGAAGATAAAACACTAATCGTAAAACAACGCTGATTCTGCACGACCACCAATTTCGCCGGCTCAGCGGAATATTCCAAGTACTTATAATAGTTGTAAATACTCAGGAGAAATAAATCTGCTGGTAAACGCAATGTTTGTCAAGTCTGTGTACCCCAGAGATAGTTTGATATATATGAATAAAATATATTTAATCATTTAACACATATTTTAAAAAACTATTTCTGTTTAAGCAATCTCTGTGTAAAAGGTGACATATCTGTTAGTCGTAAGATGTTCCGCATGCTTAATTTGCAGTTACGTAGTTACGTTGTCTGTGTGTAAGTAATTGTAAGTAATTATACTCATGTTAGACGTATACGTAATGTTCTACTCATATATTACAAAAATGCGGTTTCCGCCGATAAACTTTGGAGTCAAATGCCATCATGATTCTTGACGAAATTAAGCGAACACAATCAAATAGAAAAGTAAAGTATGATTATGTATATTATGCACACTTTTTAGTTTTTGGGCCCTTGGGGGCCGTACTTTAATAACGTCATGGGTACCAAGGGACAGTCAAAGTTTCTTGACGCTCGGTCGCAACACCTGCCACATGACAAATAAAGCAAAAAAACTGACTTAATGGGGACGAGTAGGAGTAAAAAATTGCAAATTTTACGACATTATTAAAGTATGGCTTATATTTGTTCTACCTTTAGGTGGTAATCAATCAGCGCTTTGAAAAGTTACATAATTTAACTTATAGTTATTATAGAAAATGTACAATTTTTCCACTTATGCGTGGTTGTGTGACCTGATGAACCCAAAATGATAGATTTTGTAGCGGTAGAGATGTCCATGTCCTAGTGTACCCATGTGTCGAAATGTACAATGTGTAACTAATACTTACATCTTTTACTCTGTAATAAAGCAAATATATATGTATACTTGTATAAACTAAAATGAACTCCCTGAATAGTCAGTCATTACTGTAAAACCTTTAAATTATCATTAAACTTTAAATTATTATTTGTTGTGTGCTTTGATGCTTATTTGGACTCATAAATTATAATTAACTACTATTTATCATACCTCTAATAATCTCAGAAGACAAGACTATGCATTCATCAGAGTTTTACTCCTTACACATGCAACACGGAATGAAAATGAATGGTTGTTATTGCACCTTAAATATTTAGACTAAATAGGATTGTCCTTTTCTATTTATTTACTTCATACGAATGGGACCCTTTCTCGGGGTGGATAACGCATGCAAGTTGTTTTAAAAATCTTACAAAAGTAACGTTTGATTTTTGAGTGGCTTGAACACCCAATAGGTTAAAGCAAATGCACATTAAAACAAAATTACATAATAATAAGCTTTTACCAAGTCATAGCAGTTAATCGAATTTATTTGTAGGTGATATAAATTGTACTTTTGTTACTTAATTATTTTATATCACCGATAATTACGCATTAAACTAATTTGTAAGTCTTCCGTTTTACATGGCTACTGGTTGATTTAATTTACTTATTGATCACTGGGTTTATCATATCCTCTGTAACAATGAATTACGAAATAGGGAAATATTCTTCCTCGTCATCCTCAAGTTCAATTCCACCATTTCGGGCTAACATATAGTTATCCATGTCAATGCAAGAACAATGAGTTATCGCATATCGGAGGCGCTCCATCATTATGGCCTGGATTAAAGAAAATAGAAAATGTTCAACTATTTCACAACTACAAAATATGTAAGATTAACTTTTATGCAGAATTTAGAAAAACAACTCCTAAAATTAATAGATCTGTTACATAAATAAATAGTATCTCTTACTTTCGAAGAGTATGGTGGGAGTCTCAGTTGAAAGAAACAGGTCTGAGCAGTCGGCAACCCGTTAAGCGGTCGATCAACTTTCATTACTTGGAATCGCTGAGAGAAGTCAGCCAAGTTGGCTGGTAGTCTAGAACGTCCTGATACGAATCGCATGAACAAAACTCTCTCGGCATTGGAGAAACATTCAAGAATATTCCATAACCATTTCACTAAGTCATGAGATTCATCCATCTCCCGGTACCTGTGTGGGGATTTTTTAAAACAGCCTGCGGTTATAACTTGATCATAATGAATTCACTAATTTCCACACATTTAGAGTAAGCATCTGTCGAATTGACACCGAAATTAGACTTACCGCACAACTTGTTTTAATAAACTAACAGATATGTTGGGAAGTCCACAAATAAGCTGCTCCAAATGATTCCCTGTCATCAGTGCTAACAGCGGAACCGGAATGATTCCGGCCATACCTTCACGAATAGCTGCCACCTGTAATATGAACATACGTTTGGAATACGTTCGGGCACACTATTGCTACCTCGTAATAACATGATTGCCACAAAAGATATTGTGAGTTAGTTCCCAAAGGAAACTTATAAAAAATGACATACTTGTAGATCCATTTCATGAAGTCGGAAATGTACGGCCTTCTCAACATAATCAAGTCTGTTTCCGAATGTTAATGGAATACTCCGACCTCCTGGGACAATCGGAACCAATTTTCCGGTGCTACTTGTTCCCTCATAGCATTCCAAAGGAATAACCTGATCAAACGAAAGTTGAATAAAGTTAAGTCAGCATGTTTTAGTAAACTTTCGCTGTGCGTAGCTACTTACTTCATGAAAGTTTTCCTCATCAAATTGGGATGTAACATGATCACGTATACTCTGAAGACCTTTTATATACATTACATCCGTTTCCTCCAAGTCATCAGCAGTAACTTCTTCCCCAACTAAAGTCTTCCATATCAGAGGTGCTAAAGGAATGGCAACAGGCTTTTTGGTTCGCATAGAAACTCCAAACAGGATACCTATTTACAGCACACACACAAAAATATAATGCATCTTGGACACATTCCAAACATCTAAACTTATGCATGACATTTTACAAAACAGAACCGTAAGTAAAGAGGCAGTACCAATAAACTTGAAAGCAAGTAAATCTTCTTCCGACGCTAATTCTGGGTTAAGTAAAAACCTATCCCTGTTGTAACCAACATCGTTGACTGAATTAGGAGTAGGAATTAGATATGGAACAATTCCCTTCGTCAATTCGATACACATTTCGGTTATGGTATCATCAAAAACACCCCCAGCATCGTCCGCTCCTTCTCCCACAAGCTTTACTTTCCAGGCTCTAGCAGGTAGTCTTAACTCCTGCTGAGGAAGCTGAACAACCTGTTTGGATATCTGCGTGAAAATGGGCTTCTTCTTTTTACCGCGGTTTGATAGCCTCCTAACTGTTATTTGGGGTCCATAAGTTCTTGATTGAATCATCGTGCGACATATTGTTCTCACAAATGGAAGCGTATAAACTCGTGGGGTTAACAGCGAGCGCAGCTTTGGACATGATGGAGCGTAAAATGGCTCCGTTTTCAAGCTCGGCAGAATACCCTGTAAACGAGATAAATTGTACCACACATTTCCTATTGAAGAGTACTAATCACTTTTTAAATAATAATCTTACCACTGATGATAAAAGTGGTAGGAAATTCCACGTCCCAAAGAGAAGATCTGAAAAATTGTATAATATCTTTAGCCTGGAGCGTAATGATGAAATAGAGATGCCTTGAAGATGCGGGTACTGAGGAGGAACACTTAGGGGAGTTCCAAGAAGAAGATCTACACCAGAATTTAGATTCACCCCCCTCCGAATTCTGGGAGCTGTCCACGCTGCACTGTGTCCTCTTCCAGTAGAGACTTGTTGAATGCCTTTGCCATTTAAACTATCAATTTTTTCCGGCTCTCTAACGGTCATTGTGTGCCCAAGACCTAGTTGTCCTTCGCTGTTACTACCCCAGCCAAATACTTCCCCTTCAGACGTAACACACAATGTATGTTCAGCCCCAACTGATATATCCACAACCACTTTATCACTCAATAGCTGCACCTGATTAAAATAAAGAAAATTGTTATAAGAATAGCAAATCATTCATTTCAAAGTTATCGTTACCGCATAATTAAAACTACTCAATTTACCTGCATAGGCCTGCTGCAAAGCCGAGTATGAGATTGACCGATAAAACGATCCAGACCGCACGTAAAGACACGTCCATCTTTTGTCAAAAACACACTGAATTGGGTTCCACAACAAACTTTGGCAATCCCCACATCTTGGAGCGTTTCAATAATTTGAGGTACTTGTGCTACCCCGGTAGAACCGATTCCTAACTTTCCATTTTCTCCATCGCCAAACGCCCAAACAGTGTTTCCATCAATAGAAACACAAATGGTATGAGCTAAGCCACATGCCACGAATCCGATGCGATGATTACTAAGTGCTAATATTCTTTCTGGTGTTTTCTTATTAGCCACATTTCCAAGACCAAGGCGCCCATACTCAGAACTACCGAAAACAAAAACGGTTCCGTCGACAGTTAATACAGCACTGTGCTTGAATCCACAAGCCACTTGAACAACAGTCTCATTTCTCAGTGCTTCGATTTGTTTGGGTCGTCGCTGTCTGTCACTCGTTCCATGTCCTAATTTTCCATAATCTCCATCGCCCCAAGAGAACACCTCACCACCCTCTGCTAGGGCTAAACTATGACCATCCGATCCACAAGAAGTAGCCAATCCAACGATTACGTAGCCTAACAAGAATAATATCAATTTTCAACGATAATCCCCAATTTTGTAAAACAAGACGTCCCATAGTTTCTTTTAACTAACCTTGAAGTGCAGAAATCACAGTCTGAGTTTGCATATCATCTGAATTGCCATGACCCAAACGACCATAGCTACCTTCCCCAATAGACTGGACCGTGCCATTTGCTTGAATCAAAAATGTGCAATTCTGACCACAAACAATTTGTTGAGAGCCAGCAAAATTTTGAGCACTGCGAGGAACGTTTGTATGCCGACCTATTAATAAGTAAAGCAACGAAGTTGTAAAATGAATACCCAAGTTATTGATTTACGAACATCTCTAAGACAACTTACTTGCATCACCTAACTGACCATGCCGTCCACTTCCCCACATGAATACATCACACTTCCCACCGAACTGCCAATCATGGGGCTGTTGTGTTGCCCATGTTATAACTTGCGAATCCATGTTTACAGTCCAATCTATCGTATCGTTTTTATCGTTTGAAAATGCTCCTTCTTCATCTGAGACAAATGCAAACGTTTTACTACACTCTCTCGATGAATTCAAAATACATTTTTGTGCAAACAAACATTACCAATGCGAAATTTCTGGACAAAATCCGAGGGTAGTTTCGTGCGACAGGCCAATGCTTCAGCCGTTCGAATAGTCATACCCAAGTTTTGGAGCCACTGCCAGTGTGCCACTAAACAAGTAAAACGTAAGTAATATTTTATTATTTTTATTTTGCCATTCCTTTAATACGCCAACAAACAAACGCCAAGAAACACATTTAATTAAACATCCGTTAGCCGCACAAATACCGGAATACGATTTAATTTGGGGGGAAAATTTGTCTGATCACCCTGAAGGTGTTTACAGCTTGTAAATGAAAGCTTGGCGAAAATAAAAATTACTAATCTTTTCCAATAAATAATCACGTATTCTATTGATTTCCAACATGTTTGGGGGAAAAGTCGAAAAGTATAGTCATATGAAATAATTTACCTCGATGCTTTTCTGAAGAACTTCGACAAGCTAATGGAAACGAACTCAAAACTTTATCTAGTCCTAGATTCAGGGCTAAAGCAGCTAAATTTTGTAAATAGCGTGTGTACACCAGCTGTTCTCCAGTTTCCACTTTCGTTTTCTCATATTCATATTGTTCCTGTCGTTTCGGATCAACAAAAGTATCTTTGTATTCATCTTCACAACCAAAGTTTACATATAGGTTCAAGTATTTTTTATGTTGTGATATTCTTACGTTCATCATCATCGGAATGTAAGTTAACAACGCCCTAAAAGTTGGCATGAGATGTAAGGCATTTAGACCTTGCAAAAGGAGTGCAGATCGAGCCGTGGCTAGTACAAAAGTTGCAGCCATATTTTCTTCTGTGTAGAAAATAACTTTTACTTCCTGTAAACCCACAATGAAACCGATGAAAACACCAGGAAAAACCAACTTCTCAACCAAAAACAAAATCCGACTTATTAGATTTTTTTACCCGTGATCGTGTAAAACAAACAGCAAGCGCATTATCACCAATCCAGCACATATCTGCGACTCCACCTTGTCCTGCAACCGTGTAAACTAATGTACCGTGTTCAATCGACCAAAGATTGACCACTCCATTTCCCTTTACGCATCCAGCTGCTAAAATTCTACCAGACGGATGAACTGCTAGACTTGACACAGGATAAAATGAGTTGCACCGCAATGTATGAAGCAACTTCGGGTTAGAGATCTCCGACTCTGAGTCTGCATTGATGTCTTCATCATTGCTAAGCTGTTGGGAACTCATAGTACTCAACGTTTTGCGAATTCCTAAAGACCAAATGGTAGCTGAACCGTTGCAGCTCCCCACCATCAATTTTATGTCACCAGAGCTTAAATCGGAGCATGGGGACCACATTAGAGAAAATCCATCACTGTCCAATTGAATCTCTTGACTGCATATCCAATATTTATCTTTTTCAGTCCATATACGACAGGCTCCATCGCCTCCACAGGTAGCAAGGAGTGTCCCACTTGTATCAAACTTCATTCCCGATAAAGATCCGTCATGGGCACGATGAGTAACACATCGTCTGTTGGGGTCTTTAGTTGCAAACTTTATGTAACCATCAAAATACCCGATAGCAAAATAATTGTCCTCATGTGGCCACTCAATGAAATTAACTCCACCTGGAGATGAGAGATAAATACATTGTTATTAATTCCATGTTAAACTCGTAGTTAAATGCAATAAACTGAATTCATAAGATTTTACATTGTTCCTGGCATGTCAACAGTTCCTCTGTGCAAAATGATTTATCTTGGATTACAACAACAGATACAGTCCCATCTATTCGACCCACAAGAAGATGTGCGACTTCACTTGAGCAGATTTTTGGCCAGCCTAACGCTGTGATAATTGATGGATGGTCTTCTATATGGCACTCCGAACTACATAATGTCCAAATGTTTAGACAATAAGTCATTGTTGCAGCAACATATTTTCCATTGGAACACCAGGCTAGATTTGAGATCAGTTCTCCGTTGAGCTCACTTCCAAACATACTCGATGTTGTTTGGAACATAAATATATGTTCTTGAACTGCGTTTTTATTTTGTATAGACCAAGTCCTCACTGTACCGTCATAGCCACTGAAAGTTAATAGAGTTTTATGGGATAAGCAAGTTTATTTAAGCACCCAATCCAATACTTTGCAGCAACTCTTACCACGTAGCAAAATTGCCAAAATTTTGCAGCCAGTCGATGCAAGCGACTCTATTTTCATGGCCCTTGATGTCAACAGATGCAACTTGAGGGAACACTTTGGCGATATCAGAGTATACAATCGTGTCGGGGTTAGTTAGACGTGACATGCAACTTCGATTGGTGAGACATTTAACCTGCAGTACAACAGTTCAAGCATTAGAAACAATAATTGAATTAAATTAGCAAGAATTAATCATTTACCAATTGTTCTATGGCCCATTGGCGATGAGCTCCAGATAATCTGCCAGACATGACGCACGAAGCTAAAGAATCTATAAGGTATAAGGACGCATCTAAGGAGACTTCACTTGGACTTCCAGGCGACCTTGTGACATCTGTTTTTAAAATATATTGCTTTATTCAAATGCCCTTACAATGTAGTCGTGATAATATAGTAGCCAGTACAAACACAAGGTGAAATCACCTTTATCTAGGAGGGCAATGGATGGATGTGAGCAAAGTAAATTCACTAGAGACATCGTTACAACAAAATTTGGCTGATTGATGTTGTCTATATTCGAATTAACTTTGATAAATCCAACAGAGGCACTTATAAGTTCCTGCGAGAAAATATGTTTATATTAGTAACAAATTAGTAAATTTAAGAGCTAGAAATAAACTCAACTATTCATTACCCTGGTACACATTTCCAAAACAAGTTTTGCCGCTTTGCAATCGGTTGCAATTAGGACTTCCACGGCTTTACCAATATGCTGTAATTTTGTACAAGTTCGAATGTCATACGGCATGCTTAGAAACCTTCCAGGACCCAACCTGTTGGCACCTGGATGGTAGTAACGGTTCTCATCATCGTTTCCATCTGACTGAGCATGAACTCTCCCAGCCGCCGTTAAGCACATCAGTTTAACTAATTTTTGAACATCTGACAATCCTACTTTCTTTAAAGCAGCAGCCAAATTACAAGACCAGTCGCTATAATGTACAAAATCAATTAAATCTCTTTAGTTTTAATTTAGCCATGATATACACAAAAATAGTGACATAACCAGAACATACCTAATACTCAATAGAGTCAAAGTTTGCATCACCATGCTTCTAGCAATAATGACCTTCATTGCCTCAGTAGAATTTTTTAAGGCTTGAATTCTTTTCGTCGGATCAACTAGGGTCATCGTGTGTTCGCCTAAAATTCTAAGCGAGGGCCCAGAACTGCTTAATGCCCCAACCTTCAAGTTGGTGACCTTGTCTACCATTTTTGACCCAAGGTGATCAAATTCATCCAGAATAACGTGCCGCGGATAAGGTTTTCTCTCCCGTAATCCCAAGTAAGGCAAAAGTGAGCCGTAATGATCTAAGGCTGCTACAATAAATATAGTTCAAGCCTCATGTTATACAAACAATTACAATGATCAGTTATCAGTACACTTCAGCTTACAATTTCTGTTATAGGATGATGAAGCTCGTATTATGCTTTCAGTAACTTGATCTTCATCAATCGAACTCATTTCGGAAGAACTATCTGTGTTTCCAGCCATGGTCAATGCGGGTAATGCTAATGACGTATCGTTTGTAGGTATAGAAGAATTGTGCGGATTCGGCATATTTCCCCGACCCCCGTTTTGATCATAACAGTGCTCACATAAGAGATAATGTAAGTCTGTTTTCAAAATAATACATTGTATAAACTATACACGGTTATAATACATTCGGGTAAACAACTATAATAAGTACTATTTTCCACTTGTAAACCATTCTAACCATGAATAATAACAAGTACTAATTATTATTGCTGTCGACTTACCTCTGACTTCACCACAATAATCATCCTGATACTGCACGCCGCATCCTTGATGACATGTCACGAAGTGCTGAATAATATTATGTTCCAAAGTTGAACAAAAGCAGCACAAACCGCGATTACCAAACTGCGTTGTCACATTTACCAATGGAATCTGGAAACAAAATTGTATTTCTTTCTTTAATCGCCGTTGAAACTTTATGATTCAAATAATTTTTCAAACGAACCCTAAATATATTAACAGCTGTCTCTTGGGTGCTCCTCACTATACGCATAAGGGCTTCGGATCGTTGCAATCTAGACCGTCCATCCTCATCATTTGCTAATGGATGGGAGTTTGCTCGAATTTCATGAAACTGAAGTTGGCGCAGTCGAGCTCGACCGCGTTCTCTCTCCATTGTCCAACGGATTCCATCGTCAAAAACAGAAGGTGCAAGTCGCTCCGAATTATTGACTAAATAAGTTATTAAATACTTTATAAATAATGTACCGCTTGAAAAAACCAAACACGTTACAATAGTTGGAAAATTGCTATCAAACATAGTAATTACCTTCAAGAGGTGGAAATGTTGATGCGTTACACGGAGTTGAGCTATTATTCATTCCTTCACGGAGTCGTGTTAGTCGCCTTTCAGAACGTTCAGCGCTATGAACCTGAAGTAGGTTAATAATTATTGCATTTGCTTTTAAACTGGCTTCGATTACGCGTGTAACTAAGAAATAAATGTTACCTCCAAATTTAAAGCCCCATGTCCTAACGACCAAGGTGGAGCCTGCACATCCATTTCTCGTATTTCGTCTGAATCGATACTTGGATTTTCTAGCATCCAGGTTGCTAACTGACTAACAGCAGCAACAGACAGTTCTCCAATCAATCCTATAATGGTTAAGTAAGTCTTATAAAACATCAGGAACATTTAACATTACAGAAGCGAGTTTTTTCATAATAGCCAGGTTGCAGATTACCTAACGCCTGCATAGCGCTTCGAATATGTCGAGGAGTGAAACCCATTTCCAACAAAGGAGATGGCAATCTCCCTGTGCTATTTGGAAAAATAGCACTACGGGCATCACTGGAAGGCGGAGGAGAGGGTGAACCAGCCCGACGTCTTCTTCGTATAACTGGAGGAGATCTTGAAGTTCGCACACTCCTACTACCATCACTTATACGGCTATCATCTGCAAATACGGATTCAAGCCTTATTCTTTCTTGATCATCATCTGTGGGAACGCCAAAATCGCTGAGTTGTCTTTGTCTATCCCCTAGCACGCCCATCATTTTCAAAATGAGACCAGAAATATTGCAAGTAAAACATTAAATACATAAGATGTTTTACCTATTCGATCAGCTCTTCTAGTGGATGGATACAATCTTCCAGCAATAGAGGCTAACGTTATTGGTAAATATGATCGCGGTACTCGAGAAGTATTTACTCTAGTAGACTGCTCTGCATCCTATGAATTCATTGAGTTTGATTATTAAATATGAAAGAAGACCAAAAATAGGACTGAAAGCCACTTTCGCACATACTGATTGTTGGGGCTTCTTTCTCCTCGGAATGGGAGAATTTTCTACATTACCATCGTCCGCATCAAAATATGTTTTACTAGAGTAAGCACAAAATCCTGGTCCAGTATCAACTATTTGCTTGGTATTCAAATGATGAATTATACTATGAACTCTTTCTAGTTCCGAAAGTGGTACGAGTTTAAGAATCCTGCAGGCTTTGACGCTTTCCTAAAAGTCAGTAGGCAAGGATTCTTATTTATGTAATTCTGCAGTAACATTATGCAAAAACTGTTATCCATACATTAACAATGAAGCGGAATGCTTCAGCCAGCGCATGTTGAAGATTTGGTGTATCAGAGCAGTAACCGCATTCTCCATCCTTATTTGGCGGTCCCTGTTTACCACATTTCGAACAAATGAAGTTAGTACTTTCATCCTCATTATCACTCTTTTCCCCATCTTTGTCAGGGATGTCACTGGTTGAGGGTCTCGTTGTATTTTTCTTTTTCTTGGGAACAAGTATCAACTCTGCAAAGTGACTACAACTCAGTATGGTTGCAAGTGCTTTCATAGCACCACATTGGATGAATGCCACCTTTATGTATGTATTCTCCAAGTCCAACTCCAACTTTCGTTTGTTTATCTGAAAATACACAAAACCAAATGCATTATTTCACTGGAATGTACCTTTGGTTATTAAAAAGGAAATTTGCAAATACGGCAGTTTTTGGATCCGTCGGTGAATGAGCCGTTGAATCTTCCGTCTTAATATTATCAAGGCTGCCTTTCCTAGTCACTTCATGAATTATGTCTGAAACCATTTGGGAAGACAAAGCTTCCACTGCTGTTGACGACGAGCTTGAAACCGGTAACTGCACGTGTCCGGCACTCTGTGTTTTTGTAGCTGGGACTGTAGCTGACCGTGATAAGCTGTTGGACCATAAAGAAGACTGAGTTGCTTCTCCGTGAATGCACTTCAACGAAGTGGTCATTTCCTCCATTTCTACATGCTCCGAACTAGTTTCGTCGACAATCTTACTGACGTCTCCCAAAAATTGATTTTCAGAATCTTCATTGGGAAAATTTAGCTATAGGGCAAATAAACCCAATTAACAATACCCATATTGAAGTAATCCAATATAAACTTCATACATTTGAGAATTCGCTTACTTCGTCACTAATACCACTCAATTTTGTGAGAAATAACAGAATTTCTGCAGTGACACATGTAAACTTAGCAGCTTCAAATGCTCGTGGAGAGCACGGTTCTAGGCTCGAAACCAAGGCATCACTAAGACAAAAAATAGAAATTTGAAGCCAATAGAAAAACATTAGGAAGGGCTGACATAACTACTGCCCAATACCTAACAGTTGAATCCGCGTCATCCCACTGTACTTTAACAGTTGTGAGTCCAGTTTTTAAGGTTCCTAGGATGATAGCTTTTTTACCACTTGGTTTATGAATACACGTCGCTCCGACTTTTAAGCCACGATCAATTCCACCAATAACAGCTAATACAGGCCAAGTCTCTTTGCAGAGTTTATCAACATCTTCTTTACACCTCGGAATTATTACTGGTCTCTCGTTCCTTCCAGAAACAGGCGAAGATGCGGGTGGCGTCGAGTCTTCTACAACTTCACTGGTTTCAGAAGGGGTCGGAGTGCTTTCTCCACTGCTGTCACTCAACATTTCCTTGCCATTATAAAGTCGTTCCATTATGATTTCGTTGATCTGCAAACCATATGGTGAGTTACTATCGATGAGCGGACTAATACACATTGCTGCATTTATTTAATTCTTACAATTTTTGTCCACCCGTCTAAAGAGTGAAGTTTTCTAATTAGGGCTACGTAGGATTCAGACATCAACACAGAGGTCGGGGCACAGTGAGGCTCCCCAGCTACGAGCGTCTTCAATGGTCTTTTCGGCTCATAGTCTGTGATTTTTACCTATTGTGACAATATGGAAATGTTTATCCCTTTTCCCTAACCATAATTCAAATACGGCACACTCAACTCAAAAACGGACAAGTAAACTAACTACCTTTTCCCCTGGATTAGTGCTATAAAACAGTACACAAGGATAAAACTCAGATGCATCCACATCTTGGAAGCCTAACGTGGGCTCTTCGCCATTTTTACCGAAACTTAATGTCTTGTTATCAACGTCAAGAATAACAGTTATGTAGTCACCCTGTGTGTAGCTTGGGAGGGAGTGATTTAATTCCCCCTTGTGGTACAAATTTCCGCTACAACAAATTACAAATCGTAAGTCGTTGCAAATGTTTTCAATAAAACAATATATCGCAAATAAAAACAATGTTTAGTTTACCTGTAAGCTCGATACAACCACATATCTTCAGAAGTGCGGTGGCTCTGATCTTTGATAGGCCATTTAGCCACACCAACGCAAGTTCCTTCATTTCCTCGGTTTTCCTTTACTATTAAAAACTTCCACTGGTGACATCCTATGTATAAAGAAAAAATAATGAGCTATGATATAAAAAAGATAGACCTAAAAGTTCTTTGAAATCAAAAAGTAATGAATCACGTAGATTACCTGAAGTAAACCCAGCGTTAGATAAACCATAGCCTCGTCCTCCTCTCCCATGAACCAATGTTTGCCCTCCTTCAATAAAGCAGCACATGCTTTTTTCAGGGTCGAAAGTCACCTTAACCAAGTCTGACCGTTCAGCCAGCAAACTTTCTCCTTCAGAAAAACAATGACAAAACGTAAATATACTTATTTCATTGTCATGTTATACTTATATCCTGGTCTATACGCTTTAACTTAATACAAGTAATTACTTGTTGTGTGGCCAATGTTAATCAAATTATGTAGGTATATACCATGATCAACGATGGGGGGACTAGTGGCTAGAACTGCCTGTGTTCAGTAAATATTTAATAAGATCGTCTCTAGCTTACCATATAAAACTCGACACACTTCTTCACGATTAAGAATATTTCGCTTTGCTCTGTCAAAAAATGGAACAGTCCACATGCAGTCTTGAAGTTGATGCAATAAATCTTTGATCACCTAAAAGCAAAATGACATTATATTTTCTGTCGTCAGTCATAGGTTAGTATCTAATATTGCAACAGCTACATCACATCATTAACAGAACTTTGTTACTTCAATTCAAGCAAACAACATTCTAAAGAAACGCCATAACCTGGTGTTTTAAGTCGTGTGAATCTGACGGAACCGCCGATAAGATCGATTCAAGTAATTGCATCGATAACAACCTAGGTCGCATTCCTGGGGATGATGTGATTCGGCGACAAATTTGAAAACCGATGGACGATACGCCGGTAGCCCTTGTTTCATGCCCTTCTGTAGTTGAGCTACTGTACTTATGTTGAGATCCAGTTGAGATTCCAGGTTCCACAATCCCGTCAGTGTCCATATTCAGGAATGTTTCAACATCACTACAAGCTTTGAACGATAAAAAGCTTATAATCAATCGTATCCAATGTGGACGTGACAAGAACTTTCCCATGGGTTCTCGTGATATTAAACGTCGGATAAATACAAATAAATCTCCTAAACGGTTTTCCAAGTCTTGTCTATCTGATGGTGTTAGAGTCACTTCTGCTTTTGAAGAAGTCTGAAAATGCATAAGCGATAGTAATACAAGTTATCACAATAATGACACAATTACATATCCTCGGATTCGGTTAGATCTAATATTATTACTATAAACACGTACAAAAGGCGAAGTGCACATGGATTTATGTGCATCTGTTACAGGTGAAAGAGAGACTACAGGAGTGTCTGGCGTGCCTGTCGGGGTGGGTGAGGCGTCACCATCGCAATAAATGTGATTTCCATAAAGTGCGGTCAAAAGCGAAGTAAGTTGCGAAAACAGTACATCCATAACTTTCTCCACTATGGAATCTTCCAGTTTATGCACATAAATTCTGCAGTAGAAAGAAGAAGTGTGAATTAATTACCACAGTTCGGATATTAACACAACAATAAATTCAATTATGAAAGCTTACGCGCAAGTGACTGCTATCATGTGAAGAAGTCGAACACTGGCAACGGTTACGTAATGAGGATACGGTAAAGAGGACCATACTTCTGCATTGATTTTACCTAAGCAATTAGTTGAATCGCAACCTAGTTGACAAAACTTCTCCAGTACTGTTAACAATCCAGCGTTAACCATCACTCTCACATCAGCAGCGCTAAACCGTCCGCTCAAAGCAAATAAATGAAGTAACTTGACGTCATCGCTTTGACCTTTGATCGGATACCCCGCGACTATGTTCACTTCATTCGCCAATATCTGTCCCTGCAAGCTACCTACTATCCATTGCATAACTTTGTGTACAACATGGGTAACGTTCTTTTTGACAACGTAGGGAGCTGCTTCAATAGAATCCAAGTAATGGCTTAGTTGGAGCTGGGGATCTAATCCAGTTAAGAATTGTTCAGTCTGAGTAACTGTATTCAGAACAGGGACGATTCCAAGTTGAAAACACCCTGCGAGTAGAAATTCTACGACAGAGGACAAAAATTCAGCATCCACCTCTTCCACATCGGGACCAGCAATATGAGAATTAGAAACGAGTTCAAAAATTTTTTCAATTGCTTCGAGTCTCATTATAGCTCTCTCTTCCTGGCGTTTAAGAGCTTTCAACACAATAGCTGGCTCGGAATTCCACCCTTCGCTGCATAAGATATCCGAAAACCATTCATGTTTATTTGCGATAAGGGAACTTGCAACAAATCTGATAATGCTGCGACCTAAGCGGCGAACTAATAAAATTCCTTTCTTTTGTGCAGAGTTCCGACCTACAAATGGGCCCCAATTATTATGAGTTCTGAACGTTTCCGATGATTTGGCTGATGGAAGATTATCCTCGTCGTCACAATCAAACAGAAGCATATCATCGGATGAAACGGATTCCATGTCCTCATTGTCACATTCTGAGTCTGGTTTTAAGAGAAACTTTAAGGACACCGACGATTTGACAGCGCAAAGTAATAACATGGATTTTTTAATGATAGCGTGGCAAACTTCTTCATAGCTTTGTCCAGTCATATTTTTAGCTGTGGGGTGAATAGGAGCGTCAGCAGCATGAAGTTTAGGCTTACGCAGGTTACTTTCTACGTTAACTGAATTTTGAGAGCGGCTTGTGATCATGAAAGCAGAATTAGACTCAACAGGAGTGGGAGGTGATGGTGGATCATGAAGTGGCAAGTACAAATCATCTTCTGTGTCTGTATCACGTGTCAAGTCAATAACACCATATGAACCGTGATGGGTAACTAGATGTAAATTTGGTGACCGGACGGGATACGTTCGTGGTCCGGCGGGGCTAGTTCTATTACTGGAATCTCGAAATCGGCCTCGTGAATTTCTTCCGACACATCGTAAGCTAGCAGGTGTCCTCCCACAATGGCTTCTCATCATACAGTTAAACTGATCATCTGGATCTCCATCCATAGTCTCGGTGTTCAAATCACTGGGCAAATTACCATTATGACTAGTCAAGTTATCCGGCAGACTAGAATAGGGAGACATGTTAGCAAAACTTCTATCTCGTCTTGCATCGTCAGTATCAAACATATTACGAACGCGAGGGGAAACACCACAACTTGGCCCATACGAAGTCATTCGATTCACTACTGGTGTCTCCTCGTCCCAATCGACTAGATCACGTCGAAGCTCGACATCGCTATTGATAATACCAGTCGAAACGCTTTGAGCTACTGCAAGTTCTTCCGAAGGCTGTTGTAGTAAGACTACATTTGAGAGCTGGTCTTGCTTAAGAGCAAGTAATTTAGTTCGAACAAAAAACAGCAAAGCAAAAATTTCGTCCAATTTCGGATTATGTCTCGATTCGGTGCTAAAAACAGAAATGTACAGATTTATAAGTTTTTATGTGTTCTCAACGAAAATGGTATAATAAAATAACATTTTTACTTACAAAACATTTCTTAAGACTAAAAATAGTGACCAGATTTTCAATTAATTGTTCTTATAAAATTTTTAAAACGGTACTTACACAGTCATCTTTGACATTTGTCCCAAGATTCCCGTGTGTTTAAATAAAGCTAAGAGGAGTACTCTAGAAGCTGAATCTAGCAGAGGATCATCTTGCACATCACAGGTGTCCCAGTCTAAACTTTTTGCATGCTCAAACATCAATTCATACACACATGTGACGTTTCCAGTTTCCAGATTCTACAAAAAGACGGTGTAAGTATAAGTATATAGTGCGAGAAACCAATAAAAATTAAAAAACTAAATTACAAATACGATACCGATACCCATTTCACACAATATTTTGCAATGATTTTACAGTAATCCACATAGGTATGTATAAATATACAAATAACTCAATGCCCCAAATCAGAACCCATACGCCGATTTATTGGATATACTGAAAGACGAAATCATGCTTACGCTTTCATCATTGACAGCAACAGGAAGGATCATAGTAAAAAAACTGGAGAGTTCCGAGCCAAATTCAGCGTTCAAAGTTTCTTTCAAACAATCGACCCAGTTTTCTTGTCTCAAAATGAAGATTTTCGCGAGCTTTTCCACTGCATCCTCTAGAAACAAGAAAACAAATGTATGTATATTACAGGTTTTGTGTTGTACGAACACCGAGAGATTACTTTTAGGACAACACATATACTGGAGATCTTTTGATTGTCAAGGCTGCGAATATATCAACCTGATGAATTTGTTTAGAAGATCGTCAATCGTTAATATTACATTACACTACGTCAAAAACCCTTACTAACCAGCTGATGTAACGGAGGATTCCAAACCATGGGAGAATAAATGGCTGGTTAGCCAGTGCTTACAAAGTTGTTCCTCAGGTGTCTGTGAAACTCCCCTGACCATACCGCCAACAAGACGTCCAATTAAGTGACTGCAAGTTCTTTCCATATCCAAAAACCATGTCCACAGCTTTCCACATTTGTAATGAACCTCTGACTCGGGGGCTGTAGGAGTTTGGGCCTCTGCCATACAAAAAAGTAATTAGTAAGCAATACTTCAAGATAAAATAAGAAGAGTAATGTTTGACATCACGCTACCTGGGCTCCATTCTTCTAAATATCTCTGCACTTCCGCACTGGGTAACTTTCTCACAATAGTTTCAATCGATACCAAAAGCTTGAGTAATGGTTCAATTAACGTGTTAAAAGCGTTCCCGGCCATAAGAACAATGGTATGTATGATTCTTGACAGCATGGATCCAGCAAATGTAGCGTACACTATACTTGCAAGGTTTACGTGTAATTCCGGATTTTTAGATATTATACCCGCGATTCTTTGAAAAACGGTTGTTGCAAAGGTGAAAAGTTGACTGAAATGTGCACATAGCATATCCCATATGAACGAGTCCTGTAATAAGCCAGAATAACGTTGCATCCACTGGAAAACCTTCGTATTTGGTATCTATTCCTACCAACACCAATACTATTATAAACGGATTAATATTGAACGTACGAATTCACTACGGGTTTCTCCATGGCAAAAGCAGTGCGCAAATATATGATTTTGAAGTGATGTGAGAAGATCATGAATACGTTGATTAAACGAACTTAATACATTATCTGACTCGGCTCGTTCCCCATTTTCCTCTAATAAGTCCAACCGTTTGTCCTAGTCAACAGAATTATATTTCAGCTAATACATAACAAAAAGATTCGTGATACTTAAGTGTATTTATAAATATTATTTACGGGCACAAGAAAATATTTATTCAATACAGTTGCCCTGAGGCGCCCTTATTAGTTTCGTAGTCATGGTGGATATATAATTTAATAACCTTACCAGTTCGTCCGATAAAATCTGAAGTAAAATATTTATCAGCTGCTTTGTAGACAATAGATCATTTATTAGAAACAAATCAGCCGGATTTGGTGGACGCGCCATACCTAAAATGTATGCTATTTGTTGATGATCCTCCAGACTGGTGAAGATAACACCACAAAGCAAGGTCTAGTAAAACAGGTTAATATAATTTTGCAAAATATTTAACAACGTCAGTAAATATATATAATTATAAAAATCCGTGCGATTAAAAGCTGTCGGTTAAATTGTAGTACTTGGCCTTTGCTGAGTTCTGAAACATTTTTCAACATTTCTAAGAGTAAATTTAATTTTTCTTTCAAAGGAGGAAGCAAAATTGGTGCTCCGGTTAGAAGTGTCTCTCCAACAGCTAGTTGCACACAGGATGGTAAATTCATGTCCAGCATGCTACCGAAATCGTAATGACATTGTACAGCAAGTAATTAATTAATTTGATATACTTAAATAAAAGAATGCAGTATCGTAAGTATCGTAGTATCGTAAAACTTACTTAAAAAATAGCTTCCGCAATTCGCATATTTGTTTATCGATAGATGGAGACAAAAAGCTAGCTTTAGTTACAAGTAGGGAGCAATATCCATTAAGTAGTTTCAAACATAGAACAACAAAGTTTTCGTGTTCCCTATAAATTAAGAATTATTTGTAAAATGGGATGGTTGGTAGTTGGTATTAGTTAAAATTGAAGTGAAAAAAACTCACTGTTTAGTATTAAAAGGTGGATGAATGCGATTAAAATTTAGCCCATAAACTTGCAAAAACTTTTTTAGTACGGATAAAGTGTCTTCCTTAACATCCATCCAGAACGGTGTGTTATAGTTATACCTTCCAACTCTAAAACAACAAATTAACAACATCAGTACGGAACTTTTGAAATGAAACTCTTATTTATGATCCAGTCTAGTATTAACAGAACTAAAAGAATTATGTTACCTTGAATTTCTACAACACGTCCATGCCATGGAATGTGATGTTCCGGCTGAAATTTGTGCAACCTTTATTCCATCTAAACAAACAACTTTCCTTGCTTTAAGTAACGGGGATACAGAACTTCCTACACCACACTGCCCCATTGAATTGTTTCCCCAAGCGTAAACTTCGTATTTATCCGTTAATACAAGCACATGGGATTCACCACAACTTATGTCAACTACTTTTTCACTTATCAGATCTCCCACGCGCTCAGGTATAAGTATCTTGGTTTCGTTTGATGTTCGACCTAAACATACTCCAGTGCCCCAACCGAAAAGCTAATGAATAAAAGTAGAGAAATAACATTAAAAAATCCCAAGCTTACTTCAAAGTTAATAGCAGTACAGGTACAGCAAAACGATTGTGCAGAACCTCACAGACCAAACTATTTGTTCAAAGTCCACCTTGATCTGACAAATCAATTAAAAACATCTGTTTGAAACTTTCAGTCAATTTTCATTTCCAGGTAAAATTTGATATACTCCGTGACGGTGGTTCAACAAGACCGCTTCAACTTTTACAATGTAATATTTGTTGTAGTGCACTGATTTTATTCATTTTTGATTTGCAGTATGAGGAGGACTTCAAAATGAGCTATCGTCCATGTCGTCGAATTCGTGGTCTGGTCAGTAAAACCCAAGACAATCTTTTGCTGCAACCTGTACTGTGCGTTTAAAAACTTACTTCGCCCGAGTCAGTTATACAAAAGGACGCGTAGGCTGCAGCAGCTAGTTTAACCACTGTAAAACCTTGCAAAGCTTCAACAACCTTCGGTCGAATTTCGCGCATCACAGAACCATGTCCCAGTTTTCCATACTCTCCAGCGCCGAACGACCAAACAATTTTCCCACAAACTGAGACAGCCAAAGTATGACTTCCTCCACAAGTGACTAGACCTACATTGCAAACGTCTTTGACTAGGGTTGGTACTTGTCGATCATTTGTATCTCCATGTCCCAGTCTTCCGCTTTCTCCCTCTCCCCATGTATACAATTCTCCTGTGTCTGTGACTGCAGCGCTGTGACGAAAGCCAGCTGAGATGCATTTCACCACTTTGCTCGCTAAAACTCCAGTTATTAGGCGAGGATATTTTTCAGTTGCGACACCAGCATGTCCAAGCTTTCCATAGTCCCCTACCCAAATAAATAGAGGTGAAATTGATTTGAAATAGACTGTAGTATCTCAAAAAGTGAGAAAAACGATGGAAATATACGGTAGGCCAAAAATTCATTTAGCGACCCAGAATAACATTTGTACTGCTTTTTACTTACCGTCACCCCAGCTATAAATCTGTCCTGTAGTTGTTAAGGCAAGCGTGTGTCCATCACTACCTTTAGAAGAAGATACGTATTTGAAACGAACATCAGGTGATATTGGTAACTGCTTTGGAATGGGTTGATTACTGGAATCTCCTAAGCCCAAACGCCCATAACAACCCTTACCACAGGCGCTTAACAATCCTGTGGAGCTAACCGCAAAAGTACAGTACTGACCCGCTTCAATCTGTTTGCACACATATTTAAATGACAATCAAACCTTTTTTCAACATTCAAACAACAAAATCAAACCTATTTTCTCGAATGTAGCCCACAAATTATGAATAATGCGCAAAAGTACGAATAAGGAACCCACGTTCTCGATATCAGAAAAGTTCGCGGCTCTTCGGGGTGTTAAAACGCGATCAGGTCCTGATTCTCCTAATTGATAAGAAGAATTGCTACCCCAAACGAACACCTCCGTCAACTTTGAGTGTCTTGTGGGACGAGACGGGTAATCATGCACATTATGAGAAGATGAAGACGCAGATGGAGAAACGCCGACACCTTCATCAATGTTGTTGTCAAGATCATCCTTTAGGCCAGACTTGATCGACATGGCGACCAACTATAATTTTCAATCAGAGTTAGAAAAGTCATTATGCTACTTTTAGAGATAATTTGCACATAGCTAACCTCTTCCATGAGTATGATTGCTGCGGAATAGAGAGAAATTTGATCATTGTCAACAGTAAATGCTTCTGAATGAGATTCCGCGACATCTCTATATGCACATTGTCGAATCGTGGCAAGAGTACTCTCAAAAATCGTCTTGGTAACATACAACTCATTTTTGTGCTCGCCACAAGAACTAAGGACCATATATATCCATTGAAGAATATGTTGTAGACTTCCTCGTTGAATCGCCAAGCCTAACATAATTTCCGCTCCTAGTACACGGCCTGTATCAACAATATTTTTATTAGCCGCAATACATAAAAACCAAAATCAATGAATTTAATAATTCCCTGGTATAGTCGAGAACTTACTCTCAATGCTTGCTCCTGAACCAGGCTGAACAATTTGCTGCAAGAAAGTACTCACTTCTTGCAGACTTTGTAACCCAATTGCTGGTATTTTATGATCATTTGACAATGATAACGAGGGTAGTGTCCACAACACGTTAGAAGCTGTTCGCAGGACATCATTGCACAAACTGGAGTTAGCTACAATGTCCAACAAAAAACAAAAACGACGGTTCCATCATTGTATGTTCAACAACACATCGTCAATGATGGCTCCTAAGGCACCAACTTATTCTTTAAACAATTGACGCTAGACTTTGGTTATAAGATCATTTGTTGAAAATATGTTGGAGGGAATGTACTAGATTGAGTATTAGCAACATTTTCTGTTTAACTACGTCCTGGTAAGGCAGTAAACATTTAGCTAAATTTCGTTATCATAAAACTTTTTTTGATTGAAAGTGAAAATAATATGTAGGATAAACTTTATTCGAGTGACAACTTTTAACTAAGAAATAGTTTTAAAATGTTAGCCCCCATAGAGGTCCGATTTTTGCGGGACCGGCGGTCCTAGGGATTTTGCTTGTACAGTTTTTCAAATTCAGATTGTGGATACGTTTTAATTTTCGGGATTTTCGTTTCTCACGTTTTTTGCTCGCACAGCTTTTTATTTAAGATTGTGGGTACTTTTTCATTTTCGGGATTTTTACTAAACACGTATTTTGCTCTTACACTGAAAAGTAAAATACCCGAAAGGGATTTTACATCATCGTGGTTGAGGGACAAAATACAAAAATCGGACCTCTTTTTTGTCAGACCATGTGATGTATAGTTATGTAAATCCCAGACTTTCGTTTACCCGAATTCTGATTCCAATTGAGACGAAGCAAGCTGAACAACAAAGTTAACCCAGTTTTAACCCCCATTTCCAGCAAGGCATTCGTAGATATTTTAGAGGGGTCGCTGACACGCATAGATAATTCCTTTGACTCCATTGTCGTAGTAACGTTTCCTTGGTTCATTGGTTCCGACTGACCAATAAAACAATCACATGATTAATTAATCCATTCACCCTCGCTCCAGTTGGTTTTGTTCAATATTGCATAGAGAAACATTTCTTACGATTCTGTCTTTCTCATGAAATTTGAAGTATAAAGCATAGAGAATTCGATGGATTATAAGAATGCGCTTCCTCAAGATTGCAAAAAAAGGTGATTCCAGGCAAACTGCTGACGCTAGCTCAAGTTGACCTAGGAGTTGATTGATAATGTATCGCTTCTGGTCCTGCGATGTGGGATGTTCGTTTTCGAAATCTGGTACACTCACTGTTTGGCACAAAACTGGTTTGCCTGAAGTCATCACGATTTCCTGTCATAGAAGTTTCGTGGACAATGAGGTACGTTTATCATACATTTACTAAAACTACCATCAACTTTGGGCTTAATACCTTCGAAGCAACTAGATGATCAAACATAGCTAGTGTGCCTTCCCTTGCAGTTATTGCATCACATCCTTCAAATATCCAGGCCGTGTTGTAATGGTCCGACCATTTTACCCGGTAACTCGGCCCTCCAAAATTTTGCAACTTCCCAAGGTTAGCTGTTTCAGGATTCATGTTGCAGATTCTGGTCAGGATTCCAAGGGACTGATTTTTAAAGTAAATACATTAAGTAACTACTATATTTCACTGTCTTTTATTCAGGTTCTCTATACAGTGTAATGGCAGGAATGAAAACAAGTATACACAAAAGTTTAGACTTAGACAGTCAAAATAAATATGAAGCAAACAAATACAAACCTAATGCCATCAATTCTTTGTTTGGGTATAAACACAGTTCTTAGATGTAAGTACCATTCATAGATTAACACCATGCTTATTGGTAACATAAAATCAAATACCTACAACTACTTGCTAATTTATGTAGTGTATTATTTCCACAAATGATTGAGAAAAAACATCATTGAACGTGAAAGAGACATGACTGCAGACATCTGACATGTAATTTGCTAAAATTGAAGGCGTTGAAACTAATAACTTAAGCAATGATAGATGCTAATTACATCATGAAATTACTTGCATACGGCATACACTGACAACAAAATACACAAGAATAATTCGCAAAACCAAAAACCTACATCAAACATGTATGTAAATAATCGGAAGGATTTACCTGATTGAAAGGATTTATTCGTTCACATTAAACGAAAGACAACATTTCAATTCGATTGTCAGTTATTCATTCAAGTATTGTTTTCAACTTAATATTACAAAAAAATATTACATAACGCAGTTCACCGAATACCGATGAATTTTTGTTCTCACTTCCTTATTTCATCTGGAGAAAAGACGAGAATAACGTCTTTCTAGCCTAATTTTAAAAGTAAAAATACGTAGCGTAAATACTAGTTTGAACGTTTGAAGATTGAAGTTATAAATAATGTTAGCCTCATATGCGTAAGCGTGACAAGAGCATTTTTACATTATATTGTCTTTTAGCTTTAGGAATGGAAAAAATCGTTTAATTTGTTTGAAAACGAAGAGACACAATATCAATGTCCGCAGCACAATAAAAAAGGAAGATATTCAATTGGATTCGATTTTGGATACACTGACTGATTGGTACTCGGTACTTGGTACTCGTTAGTGCAATGTTTTAGTCGATAATTTTGATAGTTCTTGTTCTTGTCATCTGCTCTGCTGACTGAGGTTGGACTTGGACATCGAACTCAGACAAATACAATAATTTTATTTCGAATTATCCCTCTTCTGGTCTCGACGAGCGATCTATTTCGATGCCAGAGATGTGAGAATAGACATTAAAATAGACCCTGCAATGCTACATATAATTATTAAAGTTGACAGTCCGCTATAGTTCACATCAAAAGAGCACAATATAACATCCTGTGACTAAAGTCGGGGAACATAGTCGCGGGGAATTCAAACTCTTTACTTTAAAGATTTACAATACAGAACTTCGGATTTCGGATCGGAGTTCGGACTTCGGGTTTTGACAATTAAGTTTTATGTAGACAGTTACGTGTTTAGAACATTCAAAAAAATTAAGCTGGTCTTTGCAATTGTAATGTAACACCTTCCCGAAACCGTAGGAATCATTTTTGTATTATAACTTCCTGTTATAAGTAAGAAAGAAAAAAGTTAACGTTCATCCTGCCTTTTAATACAGCAATACAGCTATTACAAATTTCCGATAATTTTGTGTCGATTAAGAAGGCTGTATTACTTTCATTAACAATAACAGTAGAAGCAGTTGTTGACAAAATGTCGGGTAATTATTATTTTGTCATAGTCGGTCATCACGATAACCCTTTGTTTGAAATGGAATTTTCTCCTCCAACCAAGGAGCCAAGGGTGAGATTAAGACTTATGACAGGCACTTATTTATTATGTACTTACATATGCATTGAACTTCTTTTTATTTCCTTAAAAGGTTTGGATTAAATGACAATTAATTAAAATCAATAAACTGTTCCTTCTATAATCTTTTGAAAGCTTGACGGAAATCTACAGATGTGGTTGTTACTGGGATTCCAAAAAACTGTGTACTTGATGTTTTTTGTCTCCCTGTGAGCGTCACAAAGTACATAGTATCAGCGAATATTTTACATATTTATCTATTATTGACATTGTGGATATTTTGTTTTGCAGAAAGAGGATCACAGTTATTTAAACCAGTTCATTGCTCATGCAGCTCTGGATCTTATCGATGAACATGTCTGGAAAACCAATAGTATGTACCTAAAAATTGTGGACAAATTCAATGATTGGTTTGTTTCGGCTTTTGTAGCAGCGTCACAAACACGCTTTATTATTTTACATGATGTTAAAAACGAAGATGGAATCAAGAATTT
>JAQGAK010000305.1:0-97477 GCA_034696945.1 Lipothrix lubbocki
CTGCCAGGTATCGAACCTGGGACCTTCTGCGTGTTAGGCAGATGTGATAACCACTACACCACAGAAACCCGATTGAAAGACAGTCAAAATATACAATGAGTTGTTCTTTTTTGTTAAGGACATGAGCTCTGTAAATTAAATGAGATTATTCTTTACGATATCAATTAAATTGGGTCATGAACGCGAATATTAATGAAGGGAACTTGCATTGAAAGTACATGAAACACTTGTGTGCAATGCGTCTGATGGATAGGAGAAAGGGAACGAAATGAACAGCAATATCTGTCAGCTCCGCTGCAGCTGCACCCTAATCTTCTCACAGCTGATGAAGCTGAAGCTGGTCGAGACTCGCTGAACTTCAGATCTCAGTAGAATACATGCACAAAGTTATACATTGAGGTTTGGTATTTATCTACTTAATATTACTTGTATTATAGGATACATATCAACCCAGTATAAACGGAATTGTATTTGACGATACAAATTGAATCATAAACACGCTTCAGCAGCTACATAAGGAGAAGCGCAATTGACAACTTCTTGTTATTTAGATACTTATTAGTATTGTTAAATATAGATGGACAGAATGCAGTAATGTAGTAAACATCTTTGTTAAACGAAAATAGACAACTTTATCCAGTTACGACGTAACCTTCATCAGCAATATCCACTCAAACTCATTATACTTGAAGTTGTCGCTTAGGTATGTTAGCAAAAGAACGACGACTAAATATTAAACTAGTAGATTATGGAAATTTATGATCATCCGGTCATTCTGTATTTTTCTTGGAGATGATCCAATACATAACAAGCTTGTGCTACCTATAATCACATTGAAGTACGCATTATGTATTTAGTATGTGGGGCAATAATACATACATTGCCTACTCAGAGGTCATTCCAAACTAAACGAAGTTTTTAAATCTTATATGTATTTACCGTATAGAGGTATATTTATACTGGTCATGTGTTATTTCCTAATAAATTCTTGACACGTGATTGAAATGAAATTAAAATAGTTCTCGGAATCTTCTAGTACCACACACGCATCAGGTAGCCCCTCCAGATGACAAATGTAGTCATCCAGTTCATAACATATTTAGCTAGAAGGAATATTTCAACTAACTAAGCTAAAATACATTGCAACTGAAGGTCAATCATTCCTTAATCTCCTTATTGCACTGAAGTGCGGAGTATTTTTCAACCCTTTCACATTCATATTTACCATGAGTAAAATGCTAAACGTTATATAACTTGTAAACTGTTTGTATGACGTTTGAGTCTAAATTAAGAGTAATTGACTCAATAAAGACGGACAATTTGCAGGAATACAAATACCATTAACTTCTCATAGTATACATAATATCTCAACATTGAATTAATGTATCATCTAATCGGGACGGCAATTCCACACGTCATACTTTTCTCCCTATTAACCTCTCATATGTTTTAATAACGAAGTCATGCTGTGTAGCTAACCTTTTTCGTTTTGCATTGTGAAATGTCCTATACTTTTTGCTTTGTCTTAAGGGTATTAATAGTTAACTTCTGGACATCCCTAAATAACTTTCATTAATTCATTACACATTCATATTTACTTTGTGGGAAGGCTAATTACAAATGAACTTTACCATTATCCTTGTGAATATACTTGCTGGAGACTTTTGCCGCTCTACAATAGTAAATGTAGTAATTTTGTTATTTAAGCTTTTGACACTGACATTGTACTCAATCGCAAAAATACACATGTGATCCATTACACTGAAAGAGTGAATGACTGAAGAGTGCAAGTGATGATTTGCATAAATCTTCTTCTATTTTAAATCCACAGTCGCGTCGTAAAAAATCCTTCTTGTTCTTATTTAAATAATCAGGATGTGGGTAATTTAGTCTTATTGCAATTGTCGACATGGACGGATTAAAAAGTTTGCTCTGTGCCTTCTTCTGTGTCTCCGTTATCCAGCATGGCATCGGGGATAAGTAAGTAATTTATAATTTATTGTTGAAATTTTATAGACTTGTGTATTAAGGTCAACTAATTATAATTAAAACGTTTTATTATTTAGTCAATTATTAGTATTCAAATATAATTAATTGTGATTTATTCCAATTTTAGGATGACGTTGGACAAGCTCGGCACCAAAATGGATACCATGATGGAAAAAATGTCAGCGTTTACAAATGCAGTATCGAAGATAGATTCTATGGTAATAATTGTATTTTGTAACTACAACTTACCGTTCAGCTATTCTGGAATACAGTACAACTATATGGTTCTTGTGTTTTTTTGGTTTTAACAGTTGCTCACTCTGACGGAGAAATACTCGTTAAATGATCTGATCCAAAAATGTACACATGCTATCAACGCCCGGAATGACATCGGAGCTAACAAGATTTGGGCGAAAATCCTAACTTCCCACAACCAAACGAGCCTTGCGCGGATACTGAATAACATCATTTTAAGTTCTTATCAAGGTAACCGCGGAAACATCCTCCCTTTGATTCGGTTCATATCTCAAACCAAGGAATGTACGGGTTACCAAACGCTATATGAAGAGATGGATGACTACGGTCATTTTTACGATGGAGGAGAAATCTTCAGTCTGGCCAGCTCGTATGTGACGAATTGTGGGAAGAATACTACATTGTTTGAAAGCATGCCCGAGCCAGTTAAGCTGATTTTTACGACGGAGGTCACCCTCCAGAATACTTTTAACAAAGGATACTTGTTCCGAAAGCAAAATCTTCAGGACAATGTAATGGAGAATCATATTGCCGTCACCAAGAAAAATACTACTGAGATTGACACTTGGCGATTCCTCCCGATAGAAGAGTTTGCCGAATCCTTCAATATCCAGAATGGCCAGGACCTCCTGGTAGCAAGTACCAGTCGACGATTTTACTTCAGTCATGAGAATCATAGCAGGTTTTTGCTGGAAATGAACCGGGAATATCAAATTAATATTGGTCTGGAGTTGGATGATAATCGCGGGGGCAAAAGGACCTTTTATAGGTTGTATGTCCAGAAGCAAAAATTACGCAACGGGGAGGACTATGAGGTTAACTTGTGGACAATAGGTCCCAAGGATGAGTACTATAGATATATTTATTGGCAGGTTAGAAAAGCTTAAGTTTAAGTCAGCTCGAGTATTTACTTGAGCTGACTTTTGCATATGAGCTGTCATATCAAAAACAAATAACAACAGTTGATTATCCGATTAGCATTCTCCGTCTTTTCCTACATGCTCATTTGCTAATATAAGCATTAAGAGCGTAGACTAGACTTGTTATGTAGTTTACAAATACAAAAATGTCTCAATTCAGTTTGTTACTCTGTTTCTCAATAAAAAATATATACTTAATAACACATTTTCGTTCCATTTTGAAACTTCCGTGGTATAAAAGAGCTTAAAAACCTGTTACAACATAATCGATCTCCATCGCTTCCAAGATATTAAATCTCCATACTGGCGTCCATTGAAACCTGAATGAAACGTAATAAAATTATCAAGTATGGAAACGTAAAAGCTAGGAGCAAAACTTTGCAACTTGCTATTCCGATAGATGGAGCTAAGTGCGGAAACAAACATTCGTTCCTGCTGAAATAAGCAATTATGCAGATGATTTGACTTATTTATATTTAAATTTTCAATTGACGAGATGAAAATCATTGCTTTCAATGGACAGCATATGAGAAGAATAAATTATTCCAACGTAATTAGTTAAAATGCATTAAAGATTTCTATAAAAGTCGTTTGAATTTGTATATGTAGGTATAATTCGTGATTTCCCATTCACAGTTTTGAGCTTTATTAAGGTTTATTGTAGTATGTAAAAGAAAGTTTATTCTCGATCTTTTAAACTATACAGCGTTCTCTCGAGTTCAAACTCAATAATTTTGTGTACTACATTTTATAGTTCAGATAGAGAACAAAATTAATCGAATTATCACTAAATTTTAGTAAACAAGTATACGTGTAAAGTTATTTCACAAGAGAGAGAAAGAGTAAAACTACTTTGGACACATATCTTTAGTATACCAAAAAATAACTAAATTAATCTACAGTCAAAAGAGATACATCAATTTAAAAGTAAATAAATAATGAATACATAGCTTAAATACGAAACTTTTATACAAAACATATATAGCTAACAGATGAATCTTGTTGTGAGTACATTCATATATCAAAAATGTTATTGTCAAAATCGACGAATACATCTTTTTCATTTTCACATTTCAAGTCATTGTTATTATGTATTACGCAATACTGTGACAATACTAAAAATCTCGTTTCATTCATCATCAAAGAGTACTAAAAAGAAGGAGAGGTCTACAACCCAATCGAGTACTAAAGGAATTGTGTTATTAAAGTCTGCGAGATTATACATGGGAGATATTAATTAAGTACAAAGAATAAATTAAGTGAGTTTTAATTTTGAAAATTGTTACTGTAGGAGGGATTAATTCGTTGGTCTGCTATTCATAATCGGTATATTTAATAGTTATTGATTTCTTATGTAAACACATATTGATGAAATCAGATTACACTCAATAGTTTTTAAAGTAAATAGAGAGTGAAAATAATTCGCTTCACACATTGATCAGTCCCATTTACATTACTTGTGACATGAGTTTTGCGTGTAATTTCTGTTGCTTTTAATTCCCTTTTGTGAGAAATTTGACGACGAAGAAAAAGTACGTTATGCACATTGTCAAAGAGTGTAATATCCTTTGATAACAAATAAATTGGGGGTAGCAGTCTAAAACTATTATTAATTCAGTTATTTAGAGGCTCTCGCCTTTATCTCCGTAAATACGGCACGCCATTAGTCATCTTCTTGGAAACTGTCTCTTCCTCCGTTAACATATTCCGGAATCTGCCAACTTTCTGCCGGAGTTCCGTCAGCATTGAAATCTTTTCCATAATTAATTCGTCCAGTTGAATTGTGTAAGCTACAATGGAAATCAATTTATGCAATTAATGTTCTATGGAATTATCGGGTACGGTAAATGATAAAAAATTATAGTATTATAAATAATTAAAATATTATAAGTAATAATACACACCTTCCTGATCATATTCTACTTGATTAGTTCTATCGAGAAGATATTTATCTTGCTGAAACCACCGTGAATTGGTATCCATGACTAATTTGTGGTACTCCACCATCTCCTCTTCAGCCTCTTGGAGTTTTGAAATGGCTTCGTGGAAGGTTAACATATCTCCAGACATCTCTCCTTCCTGTGAAATAAGTTATCCAAATTGCATTTGTTCCCACGTCAAGAAACTCGCGACATTAATTACAAAAGTTAATTCATAGATTCAAAAATTCAGTTTACATTTAATGATCGCAGTTGTTGCAAGTCAGTTTCACTCTCCATTTGCTCATAATCATCTTGGGTGACAGACGACATTTTGATTTCCAAGGGATCTTGTGCAGCTAGTTCTTTGACTCGATCGGCATAGCGCAAGGTGTTTAAAGAGTGTTCACAGGAACTGAGACCTGGACTTATCATGGCAATCATGCATGTCTTGGAATTCTCTCCAATGAAGGAGTCCCGGAGAACTTGAGTCAGTTTACTTGCACGGAAAGGTAAATGAGCTCCTTTCCGTCCCAACGCTCGGATGCATTCTTTTAAGGCTAACAGGGATTTATTAATTTCTGCTCCCTCCATTCCTGAAAATATAAAAAAGTAACATGAATGACATTTTAGCAAGATATTTCTTAATTACAAAAAATATAACAATGCATATATACTTAAATGCTTATTAAATAACGTAGATTTACATACTTGTTTGCCTATCCGCTGAAGAAGTATCTGCCCCTCGTTCGTTACCAGCCAAATCAATGAGAGAGAACTTCCCGTGTAAGCGAGTTCCTCCTTGTCGAAGGATTATTTGGAATACGGCATGTGACCGAGAGGAATTTGAATTTGCGGAAGTTTGACCAGAAGTTCTTGCTGCATTTCCTAGTTGAATCAACTTAAGAACATCCTCTACTGCATCTACAGGTCTCTCCGTCAGGCCCACAACTTGAACTTGTTGCTTGCCATCTTCAAGCACACGGAGTTTAGCTTTTTGGGCTAGTAAGTCAAATACCTGCATTGAAGGAAACATATAGAATAAATCATAAGAAAATTCTTTTAAAGTCCATATTACAGTGATCGCATTATTTTACACAGTTTCAACATTATAATAATTGACTTACTTTACCACTGTAGATTTCGAAGAAACTACAAGATATACTTAAATTAAAATTTCGATATGTAGGACTCTTAATGAATTGGAAAACATCCTTTGCAGTCATGGCATAGATTCCCTTTTGACAGTCTTGTGTTTTTCCGTTGAAGTCACCACCCATAGTGTGCGTCTTTCCACTACCTGTTTGCCCGTACGCAAAGCAAGTAGCCATTCCCCCATCAAAAACGGTCTTAATCAAGTGACGAGCGGTATACCTGTTATAAAAAATACAATTTTTAGTAACGAATAAGAACCTTTTGACTGCACCGTTGATTCTTTATTTTAATTAAAATTTTGATACAAAATATTTAATAATGTTACATAATTCAACCATTTTCACTTACTTATAGACAATTTCGTTGGAACAGGACTCATCAAAGGCATAATCAAATCGAAAATGTTGGTTTTCAAGGTACTTAGTCAGATCGACTTTCTGCTTTGGCTCATGCACGCTGATCTGATTTTTATTAGGCACAGTTATCACATCAACTTCCTTTCGGTTTAACTCTGTGCATGGACAATATTAACCCATAATTATTCCTAATTTGTTTGTAACAAGTTAACATTTCATTTTTGTATTGGAAATGTTACCTTTCTTGTTCATAGGCCGTTTTCGAACGCACACTGTAATCTGGTGATCTTCAACTGGGTCGCTATCTCTCAAAGGACTAAATTCTAAATTATGGTGGTACTCCCTACAGAAAAGCAAAAATTAATCAGTTATTGAATGCCCAATCGGTAGCATAAAACCATTACTCCACTAACAACCGGAAAATAAATTATCCGAATATGAAAAAATATAGATGAATGCTTACTTAATCATCATCAAAAATTCCCAGTTAGGATTGCCGGGATCCATATTCATCAAATTCTCTTTTTCGTTTTTCATTTCAGCTTGGCGCAACCGACGTTCCTCACGGTTCTTTTTCAGCTTCTCCACCTCCTTCACTACATTACTTCTTCGGCGAGCTGTTTTAGGATTTAAAAAATCATAGTCATAACTATTCTATATTTCATAACACATTCCAACGTAATTTCCAGAGGTCATATATTGCCATCAGCTATTTATTTGAGTTCAACACTTACCCGCTGCAGTTTCTTTTTGATTAGCATCCCCTCTGTTGGTAGTATTGCCGACAGAGTTTCCATTATGACGTAGCGTCACTTCCATATTTTCCTCAATATCATTGAGGCCTACAGGGTCAATTTTCGAAGGATTTGTCACAATTTGTGACTGACGCCCCCTTGGAACCTTTCCTACTCCAGCCCCTCCTTCAACAAAAATAATAAGGGCCTTGAGTTATAGTGCATTGATAACTGTTATGGACTAGAAATTAAGTACATTACAGGCTTCTGCGAGTCGTAAATTAATAAACACTAAATACTTATTACAGTGGACGTAGACACATTTTTCAAGCCAAATTAGGAATAAAATGAAATGCACTGTCACATTATTTGCAAGATTGTTTCTAATCATAAAACAGTATCCTTGTCACGTAAAATTTATGCGGTAAAGTCACACAGTAGCATTTCTGTTTACCAGCTACTAAGCATCATATATTATTTTAATTAAATTAAGGTTTTTTAATACGAGCTACGTCAATCCAGGATTACAGTGGTAAACATATTTAATTGGTTCGTCCAGTGATTTTTAAATTAAACAAATCGATTAAGGTAGTGCAATTTGTGTGCTTTAAATAGACGAGTCAAAACTTTCTTATAGACAAAACAACAATGTGCATGTATGTAAGGGCATACCATTAACGCTTCATAGATAACAGCAAAATAAAAATTACTTTTAGCTAGCAGACAACACAAAAAGATTTATTGCTTACTTTTCGTACCTTGATTGTTCGTCCCAGAGGTATGGTTCGACATTAGATTTGAGGACGGAAGTGGAACTTTGGTAGTTGTCTGCAAAGAGAAAGATTCATATAAATTAGTATACGGCATCATTTCATACTGTGACAATTACACATATATGTCGGCTTTCAATGCTTAAAAAGGATGGACGAACTTTTTTCTCCATAAATTCTGACAATCATGATATAAGTCACGGAAAATATACTATATATCTGTAACTACTACTACTTCAACCTCGTGATTATGTGCACTTGCACTAACTTAAATTTGGTGAATTTCATTTATGTTGGCTTTCGTTGGGGAGTAAATCTCCCCAACACTATCGTTTATTTCGCTCCCTGCTGATTTTATTTCTATAATAACACACCTCTATGATCATCATATACATATGCTTTCATTGTATCATGTAATACAAGAAGATCTTGCGAATCCATAATAGGAATTGATTTGAAGACATGACGATATTGTTGGCGGTTATGGTCATGATCACCGTCCCCTTCACTTTTTCGCCAACTCCCCACCATGATTACAAGCATTGTGGAACATCATCCCTCTGTTATTCGCATAGGTAATTATTTATCTCTGGAAATTTTGAATGGACTAAAAATTTAAACCGTACAATAAGACAAAGATTATTTTTCCATATGGAGATGAAAGTGAGTATAAAAAGCGTAATAAAATCCAAAAATGTTATCAAACACATAAGGAATGATCACAAAAGTGAAAAATGACACCCTCAGCCGTCAACGTGGAAAACCTTGTCTGTTGAAGAAACCTTGGATGAAATGAAAGTCACCCGGTGTATGCATTTGCTGCTCTTCCTTTTATGGTTTCCGGTGTAAACTAATATGCAGATATATCTTTTTAAAGTATGTTTACAATGTATAGCTTTCGTTATAAAACTTTTAAGGAATTGTCCTAAATTTTTGCTACAGAAAAAACTTCCATGTCAAAGTCAAATGGTATTTTATTTTGTAACTCCCTACGACCGTTACAGTAAAGGACGTTATAATTGTAACCTACATCAATTATGTTTTCTATTTTAATTGCAAATTTACCTTGTGAGATTATATTTTTAGTAGTAAATGCATTTACTGCTTTTCTTAAAAGTGCATGCATTCGTACGTAATCAGATTACACCATTATAAGCCATTAATCGGCTTATTCTATTAGTGCATCCATTTACTGAAAGGTGTTAATTATATAGGGTAACTAATAAATACTTGAAACACATCATCATCCGCATGGCTACTACAAATAGAAACACTCATAACATTGAGTCATTCGGTGTGTGTAAATTAGTCAATAGCAATAACAAAGTCGTATAAGTAGTTCTACAGTATTTAATATGTACGCTCGAAGACTCGACACTCGAAAACGATATGACGTCTACAGAAAAGAAAATAGTTTGTATTATACATACTATCATCGTCTAGACATTTAACACACAAATGGACATAAACCGAAGTTTGTAATGCACTAAATAATTACAACCTATGTATAATTTAGAGGATCACAAATCACACAAAGCGTTTAAGTACGTAACGAACAAATCCTCCAGAAGTGACAACATACATAGATTCTTTCTCACAATATTATGTACATATACGCATTTTGGCACGGGAAATGATTTCCCAATAGCTTCTTCCTTGTTGACATTCCATAAATAATTTCAAGTCTAAAAATAAAAATACAGTTGCTAAATCCTTCCTCCCTTCCAGCATCCAGCAATTTGCACCCAAAACTCTCTCAAGAGTGCAAACTTAAGAGCTACTTAAGAGTCATTTCATTTTGTATTTTGACTGACTGAGTAGTAATGTTTATGAATACGTCCCTTATAATCACAAAAATTCCTACCTACAAATCAATTATACAACTGCATCCAAGAATGTGCTACAAACCTCACAGTGAGACTGTTTGGCAATCATCTACTCACCATAGTCACTTCCTGACAATGATAGATAAGCTTGCCAGAGGTAAAAACAAACAAGCTCCCGCTCATTCAAACACGGTAGACAAAATGTTGCAAACTCAGGCATGTGCGTGTACTTCTAAATAAAAATGTAACTTGCACGGCAGAGGCACAAACTGTGTATCTCGTCCTAAACCTGCACGAACAACTGATAATTTTCAAAGCAGTACTTTTCAGCGTTTGTGGTTCATTTCCGTGTCAGGTTGTTTCTGCATTAGCATAATTGTAGTACTACTAAATACTTGTTCGGTATTTTTAAGTCGGAGAATTCACGCTCGTTTGTTTACGACGTCTACCATAATTAATTACGTAGGCTGTTGAAATGCTCTTTTTTGTACCACTCTGTGCATTTGGCTTGGGAATAAAAATAATTAAAAGAAATAAAGATATGAGTAGCTAAAATGATAAAAAATGTCCATAAAACATCCTACACTATCGTTATAAACAAATTGAGTTTAGAAAGAAACACGGTTTTTAGTACTGAAGCTACTACTGCCACAGCTGAAAAGTAGAGAATCACCCAAATGATATTTATAATGGTAATGAACCCAAATAAACGTCACTCTGACACCATTCAAAATGCATTTGAATCGGTCCTCCATAAATTGCTAGGTCATCAAGAGGAACTTACGGTCTGAAAGAATAATTAATGCAAGTCCCGTACTGAAAGACATCTGCTGTTGTTGTTTCAGTCAGTGTTATATCATGACCCTGCCCTGATGCTTTTGGTGTAAATGATAATATATACGTACATAAGATTGCATCACGTATATATACAAGTATGCTCCGAATACTCCAAAAAAACCTGCTGTATTAACACTATTACAACAATAAAATTATGGCCGTATATGCGTCAAAGTCAATACACCAGTGCCAAATAAAAACCCAACAGGTTTTCAATTCCCATATCTTCGTCGTATATCACGGTAATTCAATTCACATGGAAAAAATCAACTTTCCTTTTACAAATGATCCGTTACACATTATCTCCCTGAGTAAACTATAGTCATTCCATATTCACTGAATATATAACAACGAATTTGTTGCAGTCGCAAACGATAATACACATGATGAGGTAGGAAATCCCGCTAAAGTTTTATTACGCTTCAAACAGTTAACCATAATGGACAGGGCATGACTTAATAACGAGCAACAATCAGAGTACGGATTCATATAAATTTGTACGTAAGTACAATACATACTTAATACAATACAACAGCATATGAAATAACATGTACAACATATACAATGCATTATACATACATATGCAACAACATATTATACTTAACAACACATGTAAATTCTTACACCATACAGTTAAATTAAACGAATTTTTTTCAAATTCCCAATAAAATTATCTAAACAGGGCAGAAATCCAGCTACCATCTTGTCACACGCAAAAACTGTACAACGCTCCAAACATATTAGTCGTACCGTATAACAGGAGGTTCATAATCTCGAGTTAGAAACCAGAAGCTACCTACTGTATTATGTATACGTTACGGATGTCAATCCACATAAATCTTTCCCAAACAAATTAGCATGAATGTCATTAGCAGATCCAATTAGAGGTTTGCATTTTTGTATTAATTAAACTTCATTTTACATTTGAAACAACACGGAAGCTTTTAATTTAATACATTTTACTTCCTATAACTCAGGATTCCACGTGTGAAATCATATTCAAAAAATTAAGTCGGTTCTACAAACGCTCGAATGATTTAGCATCCCATTAAGAGCTGCCACCCTCACGGATGAATCACTGATTTACATCTATTTATCAGCAGTGTTCTTGAAAATAACAGAGTGGTTGGCTTCATGCATATATGTACATACGATGTAATACACAAAGCATGTAACGAGTGGCAGCAATACTATAGAGATTGAATGACAGGGAGGGAAGATAGGTATAAATGCTTTGGTTTCGGTCATCCCACGAATTAGAAAAATTTATGCTGAGCTAAAACCGGAGAAAAAAAACTATTTTAAATGCTATTCAGAACTCTCTGTACAACTCACTCATTGGAGTCATAATCATAAAATCCTCCCACGTTACCTCACGAGCATCAAAAACTTGGTTAGCGCAAGCAAAGATTGAGCTCATCGTACACAAAAGTTCTGCAAGCACAACTTTGCTGCACGCATATGTCAGTCTTAATAAAACTCAAGCCTACAAAAGATGAGTAATAAAATGAATCCACGTCACTGTACTGGTGATCTTCACCTTACTTCATATACCAAGAAGATTACACATACATATAATACAACATAACACATCAAGTGTATCGAATAAAAGTCAAGTGCAAGAAAGGCAGGTGCTTAAATATTGCAGAACAAAATATGAAACTTTTCTTTTTCCTTACCATCACCGGATCCGGTAGCTTGTGCAAGGCAAACTTTTTTGATAGTGTCTCAAACATGAAGGAGAATATTATTGCAAATGCTGTTTCCCTTTGACGATTATTTAGCAATAATAATAATACACAGGATGCTACAGCTGTTTCTTAAAAACTATGCAACGTCTAATAATTTGAATCCTCCCAAGGATACCACAAACTTAACTATAAAAACTACTTTCACAATCCTACTTTTTTGTTGTTGCTTGGACACCCTTTTAAGGAACCTGCATGATAATTATGACATACAAACCTCTCTTTCTGGAAGTCAGAAAATATTGAGATAGCCACTGCGAGTGTTTGACAAAGAACATTAGTATTTTATGGGGAAACTTATACAGACGACGTCATGTAATGTAATGCCGGCATGTAACTTTAAGAGGATCTACTTAATACTTAAACACTTATTGCTGCTCCGTGACAGAGTCAGCACGGAATCTAAAGCCCGGGGTAAATTGACCGACTCTCCTATAAACGACCTTCATCGAAGAGGAGTCTCCGACACGAAATCCGAAAAAAGTTTTTCCAAGAGATCAATATTATATGCTTGTTCACTGACATGCAATCATATGTACAGGAAAAAGAACATCATGAAGAAGTTCCATTAAAATTAGAACCCATGCAATAAGTTTTAGCCATTGAAATTGGATAAGCTTGGTCGACAGCCTTTGTTAAACAAGTTCCATATCATTCTTATTTTCATGTAATTTAGCCTCTAATGTATAGTACAAACATTTGCGAACAATAATTGCAAAATTACCTTCCACAAAAGCATTTCCTGCCGCTCAATACAAGAAAACCAATACAAGTAAGAGCCTGTTTACACTTTATAAAACCGTATTTGAGTACTGAGTAAGTTTGCATATTATAGTTCAATGATATATTTGCAACAAATATGCAACTTAGCTATAGATGCTCCCACAATTGGGCCCATCGTAAATATATGTAAATGTACCAATAAACACAAATAAAATAAGTGCAATCAAGTGTATAGCCCAATAGCCCAAACAAGGCAACCGTCATTACGCTAAATAGCCAATAAGTGCATGTATACATTCCCATGCTTTCCATTCATAATTCATCCGCAGACACATTAAAATAATAACAATCAGCGTCATTCTCCACTAACCAACATGACTCAAGGTTAGTGGCAAATACACAAACACGGATCAATACAGTCAGTCGAGTCAGTCATTGATTGCATCAACTACTTCCAAGTCTTTGTTAAATAAGCCATGTACAATATATGTACATATATACAGAATGTGAGCATGTCCATATTTTCTGACAGACTAGTTTTCGTTGTATGTTGTACGCTCACACTCTGTGGGCTTATTTGCTTATTACTGCATGCAATGATATCAGGCACGATCTATGTGCGTTAATAGACCGGAGGTACAATGCGGAACGAACCGGCGAATTCATCGTCTTGAACGGTACACACATGCCGTGGTTTAATAAACTTACTAAATCTCGGATAGAGTACAAAGTATGTACAACATCTTGTACTAGCCGTAAGGTCATTTAATGAAAAATATAATTCGTTGAATGACGCCTAAGAAATATTTTTTGAGGAAATGTCCCATCTATAAAACTGTTAACTTGGAAAGTATTGATAAAAAATAGTCTTTGACATGAGGTCAGCCGGAATGTTCCGTATATTCTGTTTGTTCTGTATCTATATTCTAAACTATACACATGTATGTGATGGAATTGCATTAACAAGTAATTGTTCTTCCGACACAGAACAAAATGTGATCGACCGTTTATGCAAAGCAACTTCTATTCCCTTAACGTGTCCATGATCTGGTTTCACTTCTTGGACAATATTTTATTGACGTGACAACCCCGTTCTAAATAACGAAACCATTCCGGGATAATAAAAATATGGATTACGTACTCCAAATTTCCGCTGTAAAGTATTTATCTGTGCTTGCCTTGTATCAATGATTAGAAACTACACATGACATAGTTATTAAAAGAAAGTTTTAGCACTTGGTAACGAAGGTTTAGAAAACCGTAACTGTAGCACATTTTACACTGGATTCAAAAGAACATTGATAAAGTCAAAATTACCTCGGGTGGTGGCTTCAAATCCGAAATGATAGTCTGTCGAGGCTTAGAAGGTGTAGGCATTACATTTAGATTAGCTGTGACCATGCTTTCCACCGGTCCAGCTGTTTGTTTGTTGCCAGCGATGATGTGCGGGTTGAGGGCGACGATGGACTCAAGGTCCACCTAGAACCGAGTCAGTCATTTAGTTAAATGTAACATCTTTTACACTACGCTCTTTGATTGCTTAACTAACAGTTTGAAAAAATTTACATCAATTCTCAATTACTACAAACTATAAGTACAGCAATACTTTTCTAATGTTAAAATACAATATGAAAAGCAATGATACCAAAACAGCAATAGCAGATTTAACCAAAATAAATACAATTATTAAGTAAATAAACATTATTATTCGTACAATAAATCTATCATCACCTCTTTCCCTTTGGTCTCATTACGTTCGAACCACTCAACAGTAATACTTTTGGTCTCCCAGTTGATGCCAGAGACGACAGCAGTATGAACTCGACCTAGACAACGCAACCATATATTTATTGTTGGTACGTAATATTCATTGTTGTTATATCCTCGAGTAAATAGTTAAATAGTGTGGGTATTAACAATGTATTGTCATGCTCATTAAAATAATTATGTAAAAGGAAATCTCAATAATCTCATAAGACTTATTAATTCTTCAAGAGCGTTGAAAGCCCATGTCAAGTAATCAAAGGAGAGGAGGAAGAAGCTGTAAGCTACATGAGGGAAAGAGTATTTAAAAGGAATTGAAATCACAATATCTGCTGTAATTGGTTCCATGATTAACTTATAGGATATTTGTAGGTCAAATACAAGAAGATATTATACTTGAATTTCCTTTTACAGTTGGGAGTAATTACTATTTTTCAAAGTAATTCATCATATATTACCCACTACTTATAGAGCCGCGATCCAATGCTCTCATATATAAAAGAAAAGAACCTAAGGGCATATGAGACCATGCTCACAAGTTTACGAGAACAAAAGTGTGGGGACAAAAATTGGCAATGTGAAGGCCTCACACTTTGCTAAATAGGAAAACCAAGCAAAAAATACGTTCCACACTTACTATATCATATATGTAAATATGTGGCACCGTCTTTTATATAAATTGCTGCTTATAGTATACTTATACATGAGGAAGGACATGGGGAAGGGTTCAGGACAGAGCCAAGATGACTGAAAGGGAGAGAGAATGAGAGGAAAAAATAAAAAGAACATGGCATTAGTCCATTTTTGGCAAGAACAATCAGAGAATCCTATCCTTTTATACATTTATTCTCAATGCTTTAACCCCTTGGTTTTTGCATGTATGTACATACATGAAATGAACTTAAACATGTAAATGCAAGTTCAATCTGTGCATACATACATATATACGTTATCCAACAACAAAAACGTCAAAATATTTCTATACATCTCTTCTTGAACCTTTTAGTCAAAGTCACAGTCGATAGAAAGATAAAAAAGGGGTTGACAAAAAATTTTCAGGGTGTTCTCTCTCACTCATCTTCACTTTCTCTCTCCCTCAACATCTCGATCTGCCTCCCTATACTGCTCTAATACGTCCCGCTCAAAATATTCAGAGAGCCAAAGTTATTTTTAAAAGTGAGGAAATCTCCATAAAGGCTGAGAAGGTAGGAAAAAATGGGCAAAAAATCATCCGGATTCCTCCCAAATTAATGCTAACAAGGTACTTATTAATGAGGTTGGAAGGGCTAATCAGTTCAAATATAAAAATGTGAAATTGACATTCATTTGATAAATTAATATCATAGATAATCACTAATCACATACAATAACTATAAAATTACTGCATGTACATACATATATACAGAAATTCGTATTCTCTTACCATCCGTTCGTTTGATGTTGACTTGCATGCCAAGTCCAAGGGAGTAAATGACCGAGCTGTCCATCCCGCCACCCACGCGATTCAAACCTTGAAACACAAGAACAGTCACGAAAAAGGTAAAAATCTTGATCAGTTCAACACCATCGCAATTTTTTACATTCAATAATCTAGTCTCAGAAATACTTTGGTTGCAGATCATAGCTTTATATACATGATATATACACACTTTTAATAACCTGCTCATAGAAAATATCAACCAATATTCCTTCCAACTTTTGACATACATTTAAAAATATTAACTACCATGTACACAATTGCATATACATACAACTACCATTTACATATACAAACGTGTTCCAAACATGTACAATTGTCTCAAAATCACGTATACTTATATATATACAGCCCCAGCCCAACTTGTTCAATGACACATTCTATGTCTCAGCTCCTACGTTCATACATGCATAAAATAATATACTTCTACATAATACACATATAATTCCTACATAATACATATGATTCCTACATAAAATACAAGGACTGCAGTAGTTGAAATTACAGCATGCATACTAAAAGGACTGAGAACAACCACAAAGAACAATAAGCAAAGGATCAAATAGTTTACACACAGCTGGAAATTGCCAATTTCCAACAGATCATCCAAAAGAACTTGGACCGTCCGAATGTCAGTCACCCAAAAGATTATGATATTTCAAAATGCACAGGTTCATCATATTCATGTTTGTCTTCTTGTTTGTGTGGAGTGTACCTAATTGTAAGCATATACATATGTATAAACATGCACTAAACTATCAGTAAATGCTAATGACGCACCGCACTAAGGGAGTCGTTAAACATACTTAAATCAACTTTTAACCTCTGCTCCCACATAATTTCTTACAACATTCAAACCTATTTGGTAGACACAACTATAGAACTTTTCAAGTTATTTTTTTTGTAACTGAGATTTGTATATGTATTAGTCTCTGCTTGTATTTAGCAAAACCATTGGTTTACTGTGTAAGCTTTGAAATTCAATCCGAAAGTTACTGTTTCCTGAGAGTCGGTGAGTAAATAAGGCAAGGTGATTATGACTACAAGTTAAACACTGGCACAAGAATGTTTCCCTCTGTCACAACAAACGTCGTATCGTGAAACAACAAAAATACAGCCTTCTTTAAATGTACAAACATGTCAGATGTAGAAAATAATCTAAAATCAGCCTTTGATGGTGGCGTTATATATAAAATCAGACTTTCTAAATAGGACTCCAATTCAGTTAAAAAATTTCTAACTTTTTATAACAACAGTTTAAAAGGAGGCAAATCTGTCCACTGCACATGATAGATGCACTACTACAAATGTGATGCCTTGTCTAGCACTGAATACTGTTTTGCAATGGTGCAGAAGCCAAAAATAATGATGATGGAGATAGAGTATTATAAATTGCAAGAATGAGTATCTACAAGTTACTAGTTACAACAGCGGATAGCTTGTGTCTATAAAGTATGGTAATAAATTGTAAAATTGTATGATGAAGGATTACGAAAGAGAAAAAGAACAAAAATAGAAGTATAGAAGTAGGGAATATAGTATTATTACAAGCAAAATAAGGTGGCGTTTCTCCCAAAATGCCAGTAGTAGAAGAAGTAGTAGTAGTAGCGGCAGTAGTAGGAGCAGCAGAAATATTATTGGTAGATGAATAGGTACTTAAGACAGGTTGTGGTGACTGTCCTAGCCCTGTAATTTGCTTGAATTCTAGATAAGAGCAAGCCACACAATCACAGAGGATATGATCTTGATGTCCGTATTCCGATGAATTACAATGTTTTCCTTGATATTCATCCTCATGCTGCCCATTTTGCTGCCGTTGTTGGAGATTATTGAGGAGATTCGAGTAAGACGACAGCCTCTCCGCAGCTGTCCTCTTCCCTTCGCCCGTCTTCCTCACTCCATTATTCAAGAACACATCACTAATTTCATGCATTTTTCACACAGATAATAACCAGGTAGTACAATTTTAAGTAAGAGAAGAGCGAGTAAGTCCAGTATATAATAACAAACGACAAGATGAAGAACAACAAAGTAAATAAAAAAAGATCAACAACAAAACAAGTGAAGAGTGTGTACAGTATTTATAAATACAATAAGGTAGCCACGGGAAATAGTAGTTTAACCAAACACAAGCAGTCAAAAAGAGAAGAGAATAATAAGGAAGAACAGATCGAACAAGAAGAAAAGCCTTGCTTTATCTTCCTTTTTTATGATAAAACACTGTCAAATCTCAAAGAGACTTTGTCTACAAATGTATATACCTATAATAATAATTCTTCTCATTTGAAGGAAGATCTATACACGATGTTTACAACAAACTCTACATGTACAGATACGTACAATATCTATATACACTCAATATATGTACACTTATATCCACAAAACAACAACAAATATAGAAAAAACAGCCAAAAAGTTCTTAACAATGGACAATCAACAGAGTCAGACTTGCGAGACTTGTGACCTAAAATAACTTCTCGATTTTCAACTGCCTGGCTATTCAACACTGTTTAAAAAGTGCACACTTTTATTGGATATTTAGTAATATAATAGGAAACTGCCTTCGCAGCTTCCTTTCCTTCCCCTGTAACACTCAAGACTACAACGATACACTAAAAGGGTGGAAGAAAAATACGGTATAAGAAAAGATGGAAATGTATCCTTTACACTTACCACTAATAATAGTAGTGTGTTGATGACTACGACCCAAACTACTACTACTATTACTGCTACTCCTATCCCTAGATCTACTTCTACGGATGTACCAAACACTCAGCAGGACCACAAGGAATAGTAACACATATTGGAGGAACACAGGCAACATAAGGGAAGACTCTCTTAATAAGTATACACATGTGCTAAAAGAGATACAGAAAATTATTCACTACTACGACCGAGAGCGAGCCAACCTCACAGAAAATGCACAGATTTATTAGGTACACATTTAACAACAAAACCAAACACTACATGGAGCAAGGCACATGCAATATATATGCAATTCCAAAATTGACTTCCAAACGAACGAGTCAACCTGAGATGAGCCGCAGGAATGAGTCGACACCATGTATATGCAAAGACATAAAAGACTAACTTTTATTTAATGCTCAACCAGAAGACAGACAGAGCGGAGCAAAACGAGAATATATAAGTACAACAATCACTGTTTATGATACAGAAAGGGGTTGAGATCACCACACACACACACACATATGAACACATACAAATATGTACAGAGACAAATCTGGAATATGTAATGAGTGTGTGTATTCAAGAACATGTAATAAGTATCTATGTATTCAAGGGGTTGCTAAAAACACCATGATCCTCACATCATCATAACAACAGTAGAAATGCAACTATACAATCTTATCACCATCAACCTTTCCAAGCTTAAAGGTGTCCAAATGCATAACATCGATGTTCTTGTAATTGTAAGATATGTAATTCAACAAGCAATAATAAATCTGCTCTGCTTAAAATTTACCTAATACTTACTTGTACATTACCCAATGCTTAAATCTACATGTACTTCTTGCATAGCTACTGTTTATTTATTTTTCCAACCTCACCGACGCTACTTTCAAAAGAAATCTACAACTATTTTGGCAATACCAAAAAAAATTTATACACAAAAATTTCATGCTTACATATAACAAATTCCTTCTCCCAATTGCCGATGAGCTAAATTGAACTGCAGATGAATCCGCGAGAGATTACGGCTGCTCAGGAATTATGTGCAAGGAAGTAAATCAGCAAGGATGACACCTCTTTTTATATTAGATGTGTGGACGAGCTTCAAGTGCGAGTTACAAGTTAACAAATGTGCAAAAAATCGCTGCTGAAAGCGTGTTCATTGTGGTACAGATAATCCCGTCGCTTTTTTTATCTGGTGTCCTTTCCTTCAAGTCACATTATTATAATTATTATTATTGCGCTACATAGAAAGCTGGGCAGTATTACACGAATGCGATTTAGGGTAGTCCTTACACAGAATTATATGTGCAGAATCTGTACAGTTGACATATAGCTAAACATTTATTAAGCTACTGTGGTTTGATACTGTTCCGGCTCCAATTAATATTTTCCTAGATTTTCAGTTTCTTTTTTTCAACATCGAAACCTTTCATTATTATACTTGTACATGTAATAACACATGCTTTACATTATAGCATTATGTATTGCACCTGTTTTACACAGCAGCATAGGTATTTTTATACCAACGGTGCCTGTGTGACATTTGTAGTACATGTGGTTTTTCTTCACACCTGTTAATGCACTTTTTAAGTTGTGTTTGAAAGCACGTTTCCTCTGTAAGATTTCCCCCAGAAGAGATCTTATTGCTGCTGTCTACACTTTGTATTTTAACTGCCTCAGATGATAAAAGTGTAACGTGGATAATTCTGTAAATGAATACACTCTACTTAAAACATTAGTTACTCGAATCAAGTAACTCACGACCAGATGTGCAGATGAATAGGCCTGCCGTTTACTTTATTCTCGAGCATTGCATGGAATGTATAGTTGCCAATTCACTCAAAGACACTGCAAGTAATTACATATCTTCATACATACTACTACATACAACATATATGCATATACTTGGATTTGTAGTCTGGGAGCTAGCAAAAAATGTATCGGAAATTCTGGTAGTTTTAATGCACTCTTAGTTAATTGTATCAATGTACCAAATTCAGACTCATGCTACAATTCAAACTTAAGCATTGAAACTCAAGCAATTCAAACTCATGCAATTCAAACTCAAGTGTAGGCTTATTTGTGGTGTAGAGAAAGGTTGCTAAATTAGTGCGATTAAATACTGACGAAATTCAGGAATGCAGTGTGCATAAAAAATGCCTAGAAAATCTTTTCCTTAAATGTGGAAAGCTAATGTGAAACACAATAATGGGAACATCTACAGGTACCACAGCGTTATTCGACATTAATACCTGAAGAGGATGGAAATAATTTTACTGGATCAAGAGCATGCGAGAACATGAAATAAGTATTTATGCCACATAGAATAATCAAACATCTTGTGACTTTGTAACTTCACCCCAAAACCAAAACATTCCACAATAACATAGAGGCTCATGGGAAATAGAGATATATGATGACGAATTACGAACTGCATTTAGTGCAGTAATAATTAACCGTGTAACTACGTTATACTCACTGACTTCATGAGCGCATATACACGCTCTTGAATAAAAAGCAGAAAGTAATCACACAATAATCTTATGCTCATTTCCGCTCCACTCAATAATTATACACTGTGTGCTCTGGGCTTGTACATACATGCGGTATTAATAGAAATTACTACCGTGCCTTTTTCATCAGCGCCCTTCATATCGTGATCAACTCGGCGCTCGTCCATCATCAACAACAATAAATTTTATTATGCTGCGGGGCACAATTTCATGAAAATTAGGACATTTGGTCATTTTTTTTTAAAACTTGCACCACTTTGAAAACAGAATTATTTGTCATTATACTTTTTAATTTAAATTATAATTAAAAAAAAAATTATATTACTTTCTTTAGTATGTATAATATAATTTTACTCTATATTGTAATATAAAATTATCGAGTAAAAAATTTACAAACCCCGATTCCACGAAGGTGGATTGGTATTCTGTGGAAGGCACAACATTCGGAAATATGATCCAACCCGTCTCACGGATTTTAGAAACTTAACACAAGTAATTAAAAATTTGCACGAGCAACACTTGTGGGATGAAATTCTGTACAGAATTTTTTCCAAAATCCTTTTATATTAAATTCACAATATCAAACAAAAGGTAGGAACATGAAGAAGAAGAAAATATAGGAACAGGATGATGATGACGAGGATGAAGACTCCTGTTTTGTACGTTGGTTGCGGTTGGCAATTCAGATTTTTTCGCCTTCGGTCACACACTGAAAGAGTAGCAGTGCCTGCATAGGAACCTAACCAACTGTCAGTTTCATTGAGCCGAGCCTCGTCAGTCGACCGTCGTTGGATTTAGCGTAGTTCGTTGTTCGTATTGTGTATGTGTGTTTATATGTGCGTGCAAAAAAAACTACGAGAAGAGATTGCAGTTCAAAAATCTCTTGCCTTTTTTTGTTGCAGCATAACAGCAGCAGCAATAAGCTATACGACATACAGTATATTTTATGTCTATAGTAGGAAATAAAATGCAGGATATGCATATACGGAAACTTATGTGCGACACGTAAGTATAGTATAATATGTAGCATATAAAACCCCAATATCAGAGATAGACGAAATAGTACTAAAGTAAAGAGAACATAGTATTTACGGTCAATCTCTGCAAGTATCTCATGAATTTGTAAGTTAAAACTTCCATACTCAACCCACAACGAAACGACCATGATAAAGACCTATACATAATACCAGTAGGTATTTTGTGTCAGGTTCTTTTTCCGTGTCTCTATATAGACATAAATTCAGCCAAATGTAGTATAAACGTACACATAACTCACAGTGCAAAAAAGCATCTACTATATTTTAAGTTTTTGAGACAAAGAAATAAACCAACCGTATTAAACTACACGGCAGGATTAACTATATACTAGATATTTTAACCCAAGTTTTTAAGCCTGTTACTACATATAGATACGATATACTTATTTTTAACATGTAATGTTAAATACATACAGTTAAATCATATAGTTACGTTCTGTATACATATTTCCAAAAGTGCAATATACGTTTACAAATTTCTATTATAAGCTTACATAACAAGCTTACACTGCCAACAGTCATACTTAGGTAAAGAAGGTAATTTTACCTCCTTTTGTACATAATTCGTTCTATTATAAATACACTTTTATGCCTAAATGTATATCTTATACACATATCTATATGCACTTGAATCTTTTTAAATAAACTTCATTGCTTCAAATTGCAATCATTTGTTCACGTCCGGGCTATGAAGCTTATGGATGCAGTTTATATAGCTGTACTTAATACTTACTTAAGAGGGCTTGCATCCTGCACGTAGCGCAATTTACTTGTCGGATACGGAAAAAAATGAAAAACTTGATATGTAAACTAGTACGTAATAGCTATTGGCTCTTCTCTAATAAGTACTTCAACTTACAGCTCAACGGCAGTTCCTAATATAATGCAGATGAGTAATCAATGTCAGTGGAAAAGTGATTTTTAGCACCTTTGGAACGTTGTTTGCATAAATACTACATGTGACTGACATATATTAAAGCTGAAGCCACGATGGCTCAGACGGCGGATAGAATGGAATATCTACGATAGGCAAATCTGTACAGGCAAAAATCCCTCCCGCTTCATTATGCTTACCATTGTTGTTACCTGTACAGTAAATACACAAAAGACTAATGCAACGGTAAAGTAAAGAATAAAGCAATTGAGCAAAAACTTTAACCTCGACCATGCAATTCTATGCTCACACATGTGAGCACACAGTATGTACACAAAAGTGGACAGGTATATATCAAATCAAATGCTGTGCTGATTTGTGGCAAATCATTACCTACAGTTTTTTCCAAAATTATCTATCTATACCTAATTTCTTTTCACCATAACGGTCCAAATGATTTTTGTCATAAAAGGGTGTGTCCGCAGAAGAAGACAGGATTTGTACTGATGAGCATTACAGTTAAATATGCGCGTTTGCATTGAACTTATTTGTAAAAATTAGGTTGCCCAAAAAATTATACTGTATTTACATTTAAAATAAATATTTGCTTCATGAAATCTTTCAATCATAAAATGAATTGCAAATTACCTTCATCTGGATCCTTTAGAACATCCTTTGGAGCTGCCTTTGGAGCAGCCTTTAAAGGTGCAAAAAGTCGAGTTATTCTTGAATTCTTCATTATGGAGCAATATATTGACAGCTATTTTTACTTTACCCACTCACACAACTATAATAATAAAACACGCTCAATAAACTTTGCACCATGAAGGAAACTATAAACATAGAGGTTGTCCAGTCATGGTTTGTTTTAAGCCTGCTAGGTTCTGCGTTCCCCAGAACAAGAAGGAAAGAGGCTTGTAGGAAAACCTGGACTAATTTAATTTCCTAATAAGACATACTGTGCTGTGTAGTTGAATACAATAGAAGAAATTGAGGAAAATTGAGGTTTAAACCTTGTAAAAGTACAATGTAATACTTTAGAAAATATTATGGTTCATATAGATATTACTAGATATGCATATACACAGGAACACTTTTTACTTATTTTACTACCATGTGTAACTCGCGTACATTATGCAAGTGTGGCAATATGAATATTGTAGACTGCTAACTGCTATAGTAATATTTGTTTCACCCTAGTTTACATATGTACTTGACTAATATTGACCTTGAAGAACGGATAGTTTCCAGTGTCCATTGTGTCGGACAATAAATATGTCAAGGGAAAGGGTTTCTTTATGTATCTATAGATTTGTACGAACTTGACGTAATCGTCACAGAAGTTAAAGAACGCATTTAGTCAAAGCAGATTTCGTTATTTAATTTATCTTACTCCGATTTACTACATCACAGGTCAGGATAAGAAGGTTGAGGTAAAATTCCCGGGTAAAAATGTTATTACCTACCTATTTGTTATTATTTTCACTCTCTCATCTGTACCACAGTGCCCCTATAGATTTCCTAGGAATTTTTTATAGTGTAACTCAGTGAAATTGGTGAAAGTACTATTTTCATTGGTCTTGAATTGTTGCTCTATGTATAATCAAGGTGTACAATTAACAGTGCCCAAATTTTTAACAGTCAATACGTGTATTAAAGCTTGAATAATAATATTACAGTTCCACGTTAATGTCTTCAATAATAATACCTAATAAAAATAATAAAATCTCTTTTTACAATGTTACAACTGCTGAATGTTCAAGGTGAGTGAATCATGCCGCTGACTGAACTGTATTGCATTAATAATTTATTTATGAAAGAAATAGCATGCCTATCTCTTCACACGTTTTAACTTATTACTCATGGCAAAAGTATACTTAACAATAAGTACACAATATATTCCATCAACCGTTCTATTTAAAGGTGAGCATAAGCACCGGACGACACGAGTACTATAAAGAATTTTAATTCAATTATTATACTATTAGGAAAATGCATCCCAGGAGTTCCCCGCGCTGTCATTGACCACATTGCTGCTAAAAGGACAACAATAATAAAATGTTTAGGATCTTTAACTTTGCTTTATAGACAAGCAATACATAAGCATGGGTTCATATTATGTCTTTTAAATTATAAGTCACATATGTACCCATCATACTTTAACTTCAGTTACCTTCAACTTCAACTTTCAGAAGTATGTTAGATTGTATATCCCTATAACGTATGCACTTGTAAGTATGCCCCAACTTACTTGATAGCTTGAAGATATTGGAAATTCTGGCATTTAGGAACATCAACAACAGCCCGTCTGCCCGCAGTATTTTGTGTGGTTGGAGTAAAATGCTAAATAGATGACTCATATATCATAATAATGGAGAATGGAGACTCATCATTCCCTGATGACGAAGATATACTGAAGAAAGAGAGTATTCATAAGGTTTAAAAGCTATTATGAGGACCTATATAAAAAGTCTTCAGTTCAACTTAAATATTACATTATAGCCATGAGGGCTTTCAGATATACCCGGTACTTTGATAAATATTATAATAAATGTATCAAATAAATATATCGTCAGTGGAGGCGCACAGTGGGCTATCTCCATGTGCGTTTAGCTGCAAAATGGGACATCCACCATCATTTCAAGTGCAAGAGAGGATAACTTCACTAATTTACAATCATTGCCTTGCAGTAATTAAAAATTTATATACAAGCTCCCTCCGTTTTCAGTTTTTAATGCAATTTAAACGGCAGGAGATCCCATTTTGTGATCTTGGGAATTGATGGTGGATATCTCATCTTGCATTTATGCAGGTTTACTTGGAGATAGTCCATTTTGCATCTCCACCGACGGTATATGATGTAAATAACAAAGTACATTCTTGTCTGCGTATAAAAGTAATATTAGTTATACTCGTTTATAATTATTTAGATATGTACTTAACGTCATATACTTGAAATAAATACTATTTTTATTATAATTTGATTATAAAATCTATTTTAAAATTATGACCGCTACAACCGTTTATCATTGTAGATTAATTTTTATCATTCCAGCGATTACTAATATCACCATATACGTTATATGGCTTTATATAGATTAAAAATTATACGACGAATTATATGGAGAATTTTTAATATAATATTACATGTAATTTTCTATACTCATATATTTTCAATTATAATTATTTCCTATTTAATTCCAAGAAAAAACATGACTATTTCTGTAGATTAAACGTTTAATATTTAAGATAACGCCAGGAATGAAGGAAAGGGGCCGACGGTCAATGCGCGTGATTATGGAGAGCGGCATTTACAAAGTTTTTCCATCTGTGTGAAGTTGTGTCAGTCAGTCAGGCTCAGACGTCAGACAATTTATTTTTCTGCAATTTAATTCCTTCTGCGTGTAATCTGCAATTCTCTGTAAAAATTCTGCAGCTCTGCCGTTTCCGTTCATTCACTTTTTGCATATGTTAAACTCCTATTAATCCTGTGAACTCACACTAAACAGATATGAAGTTTAACATTATCTGTTCCTTCTTGTTGCTTTTTTCTGTTAAATAAATATTTATTTTAATTTTAACTGCCTTTACAGAGTAAATTATTTTAAATAAACGTGTAAACAAATCCTGGCAGTAAATAAGTAAACAAATCAAAAATCAATTTATTGTTAAAATACTGTTAAAAATAAATTGTTTAAATACAAAAAAATATAGCATTGTTAATAATTTGATAATATTGTTAAATATAATAACTCTCTAATCTATCGTGTCCTGTCCTTTATTTAATTTATTTTGTATTTTTATTTATCAATCACGCATCAGTCAACTCAACTGTTGGCTGTTGCATATAAGTGCATTTCCGCAATTATTTTATTTTTTATTACTCTTGGAAGGCTATCTCAGTTGATGAATATTGACGCTACAACGGAATAAATTATTATTATTGTAAAAATTGTAATAATAATGCGTTTTAATGAGAAGGAATTAGCTGCGATTGCTAGGAAAAATGGGGATTTGGTGGGGAGATTGCAATACACTCAGGTCAAAGGACCTCCTGGTTCTTATAAAACTACTAGCAACAATGGTGAGATAATTATGATCAAAATTGTATAAATACATACAGTGTAAAAAAAATTATAAGAGCGTAATTGTGTATATGGAAATGTTGAATGTGTAATTTATGACTAATAAATAATGATTGCCAATTGTGGGAATATCGTTCAAGTTTCTGATTTAAAAAACAATTAATTGTTTATTTTTGTATAATGCAGGCTTCCGGGATCGGTTCTTCAAATTGATCGGCAATTTACTCTTCTACTTCCGATTTAATGAGCTTGGCACGGTGGATGATAAAGAGGTGATTAAAAAGTTGTGTTTACAAAAGAAATTAAATACAGAAGAAACTGATCATAGTTGGATGTTGTGGATTGTTGACTAAATGGATGTTGGACTGAGGGAAATAGATGTAGATATGTTTGTTGAATGATGACACGACAAATAACTTGGTCGATATGGGTGAATGAGACTAATGTGTATCGATATTATGTTTATAATTTGTTTGAAATTTATTTTAGCCTGTCGGTGTGATTGTTTTGGAGAACTATTCCGTTCAGCCGGAATTCGACATGGATCTGTCATTTGCCTTTGGAATTTTGTTCCTGGATGAACCTGATCGTCGTCATATATTTACTGCTAGAACGGATGATGACGTTCAGCTGTGGATAAACACACTGCAAACTGCCAGGTATGTAATATTATATACAGTGGATGAGTATTAAATTAACGTTATTCAGTTAAAGTATGACTTATTTTACTACCTACTTAAGTACTTGGTTTGTACTTTTGAGCTGACAATAATCAACAGAAAATTTATTATTACATCGCAGTTATCAGCACTGGAGTGATCAATTGGCGTTGAAACGATCACAGTTAAAGGTCCTTCTGGAGTCGGTAGGCGAACTGTAAAATTGGTGATATTACACCTCTGATACAAATATATGTGTATCAGCGCTGTAATATTATCAATTATATATGTTTTAACCCCGTCGATGAATATTATTCTTATCATTTTTATTCACAGAGGCAAGCTTCTAATGTTGCACCACAGTGTGAAATTTTCTCCTCGCAGCCAATAAATAAAACTTCGGGCAGTCAACATGAAGATCAGTTGATAGCATTTGACGAAGATACCAATTCCAATATTATCGCATCACAGTCTCAGCATTCCATGCCCGGGCCTCCACCACCGATTCCAAGACGCCCGCGTCCAAGGCCAATTACAGACAATGATGATCTCATTAGTTTTTAAATATATGTAATTTTGTTACTTACCTCAGTAATGCGCGTGCATCTATACGGTTTCTTAATTCCATGTGTACTATACGTTCAATTGATTCTCTCTATTATGAAAGTCCATGTTAGCAACGTCGTATTCAGTTTTACAACGACTTTGGTTAGTAAATGTATTTTTGTATTTATGCCTTGCCTGTTCTCAGTAACCGTTTGCATTTCCAATTTTAGTACGACAAGTATTGCATTTTACGATTTTATTTTTTATTTAAAGAAGTGATTATAAGTTACAGAATTTAAGTTGTTTTCCAATTGTATGTAACAATGTAACTTCTTGAAGGCTATGCTATTTTTAATTAATCAAGTTAGTTTTTATGTAAACACAAATATAGATGTGTGCATTTATCAGTAGTTCTACTACACGTGGTAGACCAATTTCCGCGATTGTTATTGTGCTAAGTACTATAGAAGCCTGTACGAATTGAATTATTCTAGTGAATTTTATTGTAGCGTCAGACAAACGATATGTAAAATGAGTAATCCAAACACTTCTTTTAAAATTTGGGCGGTTTGTATTGGAGCTTAGTATCTAAAATTCTGATAAAATTTTTAAATAAAGGTGCCTTTCAAGCGTGTACAATCTATTTTTGCTTTGTTGTGCTATAAGCATATATGTTTGTTAAATGATTTAAACTTAATCGGAACTTACTATACAGTCATCATAGTTGTTGACAGTTTGAATGCTGAACACCACTCGTATTCGTATGTAAGTATCTAAATTAGGCTCGTAATATAGTCGTAATATGAAATTAACCAGGCTGGGCTCATCTTCCCCCATCGACGTAACGTCATGTATAAGCAGTCACTTGCACAAGCGATGACTGTTCTCGTCAATCAGGAAGTCAACAAGTGAAAGGTCTATGTCATTGCATCAGTATTCTGGTAAATCCGGCTATAAATTGTATGACGAAAGTTTAACGGTTTACTGTAAATATTGACCTTCAAGATCGGCCGTGATCTCCCACAACATCCAAGGTTTAAAATATAATGTCAGTTCAGTTTCATATTTTAATGAGTAATTAAAGAATACCTAATTGTAAGTTGGTACTGTGGTTAACTGTTGAAATTAGGTCAGTGTCATACACATCAATGCATAACGCAAGGCCTGACCATTCGGGTAGTCATTAATTTCCTTAAATGAAAAGGCTGATACCGAGTTTTTCTGAGAAATGTACTCAGCAACGTAACTACCGTTGCAAATTACGCGAGGATAAAGTACAAATAGGTCATGTTATTCAATGTTTGTCATTGTAGTTCCTATAAAAGAAAATTGCATGCACCAGATTCGCTTTCATTTGTAGCTTGAAATAATACTGATGAAGTGAAGTGTACGGGCTTTATTAGAAAATTTCTCAATGGGAATCTTGGGCTTTCCAGCATTGCAAGGTATATTTTTAGTTCCTTTTAATATTAATTGATTTTATTAATTAAAATTCATAAAACTAGAACTCACACTTTAATATTAAAAATATTAAATCCAGTAATTAAAACAAATTAATTTTTGTATCTGTATTTATACTATCGTCCTATCATTTTATTCCTTTTATTTGACCTGTGTATAGGCTGCGGCCTCAAACGCAATAAATCATTGAATCAGTCAATTTTATTCCTTTTTAATAATAATTTACTGGATGTTTAACTTTTCAACCCAAAGCTCAGCGACAGATTTCCCCTCGAATCAGCGGTGGATCGGTTGCCATTCACGGGGAATTTCCTCATCAAGTGCAATTAATCTCTGCCGGGCATCACTTATGCGGAGGGACAATCCTGTCGTCATTTCTAATCCTCACTGCTGCTCACTGTCTTGTGAACAGACGATCGGACAGCATTCGTGTCGTAGCTGGTGAACACCACAGATCTCTATCCGACAGTACAGAGCAATATAGACGAATTCGACAGATGATCTTACATGAAAACTACAGCACTGTTACTTATGAGAATGACATTGCCATCTTGGAACTAGATGCTGGACTTGAATTTGATAATTTTACTTCAAGCATATTAATTCCCAAATCTAGGTCTTCACTTAATAGTAAGATTTTTATTGCTGAGCTATTGGTATTATGTGTGGATATACAGTAATAATTCTTGATTTAATAATAATAACTAATCTGAAGCTTTGTTTGCCGACAGCAACTGCCGAAACTACGGGTTGGGGCAGAGTTCCGGAACTGAGTCTGCATTTAGCGCCCTCTCTGAGGAAAGTTATTGTGCAAATCCATGACAACAGTTTTTGCTATAAAAAATGGGGTCGTCAAAGATTTAAGTCTGGAATGATGTGTGCTGGAATAGGGAACCGTGACACTTGTGGCGGAGATTCCGGTGGGCCTGTTACTTGCAACGATCGCTTTCACCCGAGAAAGAAGTTTGTTTGTGGTATCACTTCTTTTGGAGTAAGTGCTTGTGGCGCAACAAAATATCCTGGAGTTTATACAGATGTAGCCTATTATTATGACTGGATTCGTGAGAAGACCTTACGATTAAAGTAAACTACATTACTTCAAATATTTTTTTGTTTTTAGTTTTATAAAATTTATTTTCTTTCATTAGCACGAATTTTTTATTAATTAATACATAAAATAATCTCGATTCATTACTGAATAACTATTCCTTGTTGCTTAATCTAATTTTTTTTACTTCAGAACTTCAACGCCGTGCCCACTAAAGTATTTCCGATGTAATAACATGGATTGTGTACCATCTGCAGCTACCTGTGATTACTTTGATGATTGTGGTGATGGATCCGATGAGAATTCCAGACAGTGCTCAGGTACTTTTGCGTTTCTATGCCCATCTGGGGAGGAAATAGATCTCAAATATGAATGTGATGGTTTCCAAGACTGTGAAGATGGATTTGACGAGAAATTCTGTGACGGAGTTGATATTGCAAGTAATTATTATAAGAGGTTATCCCGGCTGGAGCTATCTCAGTTTCACAGATCGCGGCAACTTCTTGGTACTTGAACCGGAAAAAAACATTTAGTCCTCACAGTTTCTAAATTAATGTATTCTTTCAGTTAATTTATATGTAATTGATCGCACTTGTTAAAGTACAAAACAATGATCAGAGGTGTTATCAGTTTCATGTGTATTCTTTCTTGTAGCGTTTTTTCAGACACAGTTCCAATAAAATCTATTTTTGCATACACGTATGATGGTCAGATACTGTAATTGTGTAGAGTAAAAGTATATCAGAGAGTAAACGCATCATGCATACTCGGAATTTATTTGAGGACCAGTTCACCCAGGTGAATTTAATAAATTCAGTATACGTACATAATTTACATTGCTGTGAAAATTTGGTACGACTAACGTGAATTTCCATTGAAGATGTAAGAAGAGATAAGTACATCCATACCATATAATAACAATGGAGCTACAAGATTATTGATTTTTTAACTTCTTCAATACCCTCGGACTTCAATCGATTCAGCATTGGCCGGTAGATTTCAGGTTTAAATGGATACACAATTCCCATCTGAGTCAACTCACCTGAATATTATCAATTATATTTGTGAAATGTTATCTTCAACTTAAACACAATGAGGTTATAATAATTAATGAATTTATACATACTAACCATCCAAAATCATTTTGGTTGCTATAGCTGCTGGGTAACCAACTGTCTTGGCCATTGCCGAGTATCCGTTAGGCTCGCCATATACCACTAAATTTATTTCTCGAAGCTCCCTCTGTCCATTCGGCCACAAAATTTTAATTTCGTGAAGTAGAACAACCAGATCTCTTTCGCTTTTGTCTAAAAAAATTTTCAAATATGAATTTCTTTATAATTTATATAAGGATTATATAATAACTAAAATTTATATAATAGAAATGAAATATCAACACAACACCTACCAAATGCTAATTTTTTCGCCAAGAAATCGCTTAATGTATCCAAAGGGGTGTCCACTTTTCTAACCAAATCATCATTGAGAAAACCTAAGGATTCAACTGCATCTAATTTTTCTAAATCTCCTTCCAATTCTTTCAATACAAGCGTCTTGAGATTGTCGTACGAAATGTCTCCATCCTGGTGTAGTAAGTGGCACATAAATTGACGCTGCAATTTGTAAAGTAATAACGGTAATGAATTAGCGTGGATTTTTTTTACAATATCAATATTACATACCACTAAAACATACCCATGTCAGGTTTGGTCCGTTAGGGTTCAGCACAGGATTTGGATTTGGGTTAATCAAGCCCAAACGTTGTAGAGCCTGGATAGATTTAGCAAATCCAGCGAATCTAAGCGTGCCTCTTAAAATCGTTTTCGCTACTGGAAGCCCATACAACTCCTTGTAGACCAACGAGTCTCTGTTTGGAAAACCTTCCAAATGAAACCCTGGTAGGAAATTTCTAGTTTCGATTACGTTTAAAGAAGCGCCACCTTCCGGAATTTCCACAAGTTCTCCATCCTTCAAATATCTTGCAGATCGAAGAGTGTTGACGAGGACGTCTCTCGGTCTCCAGCTGAATTTGTAACGTAGAGCATTATTGCTAGCTTCGGGAGCGGGTAAGCCACCACAGAATGATACAAAGCTCTCAACTTGACCTCCACGAAGATGAACCTCATCAAAGCATTCCATTGCTAATAGGTGATCAATTCCAGGATCAAGTCCGACCTCATTAAGAATTGTGATGCCAGCATTTTTTGCTTCCTGGTCTAATGCTGTAAGATCTTCCGAGCAATACGACGCCGTGACCAAGCTCACTTTATGCTTTATGCATTCAACAGCAATACGGGCATGAAGGCTGTATGGAAGAAGAGAAATCACAATATCTGCGTCCCGAATTAAGTCTGAGAGTACATCAGATTGACCGACCACGTCCAGCAAAATTGGCGTCACTCTTGGGTACTTTGATAACAAAGCATCGAGTTGGTCTTGGAGAAGAGAAGCAATAGTCACAGATACATTTGATGACTCTCTGGTCAAGAATTCTACCAGGGGTTCGCTCACGTAGCCACTTCCAAGTGCCAGTGCTTTCTTCATATTTGATTAATGGTAATATACTATGTGTTTTGTGTTTATTTATTTTTTCGGGATAATTTAATTATACTCTATTAAATTATTGTGTTGATGAAAATCTCCAAGCAGTTAAAATAAGTCTAAAGTGGATTGGTAGACGATAGGTATAATTTGGTCGGTATTAATCACCATAATGAAGAAATTTAAGTAAAGTTGAAAGCACGTCAGTGTTTCATACAATATATTAATGTATCCATTCATACATACTATGTAAGTCACTGTTTAACACTGGAAGGGTCACCTTGTGTTGCTGAATAAGTTGTAACACTGAATACAAATCTAAAGAAAAGCCAATACATTTTCACCCACAAATTGATAATGTTAAAGTCATGATGATAATATGTGATCTGTTGGCCCTTGCTGGCAAATATGCATCAAAAGTTTCAGTAATTGGAAGGCTCTAAATATTTTTAATGGAAATTGGATCAAATAGAACTATTCTTCAATACTACACTGTACATACATTAATAAAATAAATATCAAATATCATACTCCCCAACTCGTACTGCATATATATACTTTATCGTCCAGTATACATATGTAATTCCCTGTAAAGATTGCAGTTTACCCTTATAATGAGTATAATTTACAAATCTACAAAAGTAAGCCACGATTTTTGGTAGACAGTTGGAATTTTTGCCACCTAATTTCAAGTTTTCATTTTGCAAATTTCGTCCTCCCATTTCGCAAATTTCGGATTGTGTTTTTAAGCAGTAATATGCCAAATATTGCCTCAAAATTGTTAAACCTTTATCGCTTCATAAATGTGGTAATAGTGCTTTTAAACACTTGTTCTTATATAAGTATATAACTACTGTTTAACTGGATAAAAATGAAATACACCATTTTCCCTAAGCTTTTAATGCAGATTTAGCTAAAATTTGATACGGGCATTAATTATATGTAAATTAGAATCCATGTCTATATATGTTGATAGTAAAAATGTAACGTATTTTTTCAGTTTTGTAATGTATTAATGCTAGGGGTTAATTTTTACCCGGATGGGAATATTCCAGCGCACTTTTTTAAAACTTTTGCATTTTTCGCACAAAATTCCTGGCCTTACATAGGTAAATATGTATGGCATAGTATACATGCAAATGTGTCTTTCTGTGCTAACAAAATAATTAACCGCTCATTTAGCAAATATTTGAGACACATTTAATAATATACCCCTTGTCATCAAATCATATGACAAGAGCAGGAATGAGAGCTTGTATTGGCAGCTGTTGACAATGTCTGCATGAAGAACTAACAACCTTCATTATGACTAAATAATGTGGCAATCTGTAACACCTAAATATATAGTGCAATTGTTTGACTCGTGCAACTACGGTACAATTCATTTACTATACATAGATTCACTGGCATTTCCTAAAATCGTAGTATTCTGTAAAATACCTAAATACGTACCTATTCACTCTTATTCAAGGAAAGTTATTGTCAAAAATTATTGGAATTTTTATAAACGGATTTTCCAAAAGATTAGGATGAAATCGCGGTTGACTTCCTAATTATAAGATTATCACCATGAAGTTTTCTATATTAATGTGTATTTACAAACTATTCGAATATTGCCATCCTTCGAATAAGGAAATTATAGGAGGAAGTAATTAGGGGCTTTTTTATCATATTCATGTATATGAATCTCACAAGGATATTATTGTCATAGACGCACACATGCTTGTTTCTGGATTTTTATACTGTTCACTCCAGGTTTAACATACATTAACATATTAGACTAGAACTAAAAGTACACTCTTCCAACGGTAGTACATAAGTAACTCCATGGACAATACGTTGTAAAAATTAAACCAAGCTTTAAGGGCTTCCGAAGTTACAAATTAAAGTGTAAAATACCCATGATTATCTGTGCTGCTACCTGTGTACATACCATACAAAGGAAAGACGTAGTTATAAGTTCTTATATTACGACTATTTGAATTTTATATGCACATACATACAAAGACTGAAACATGCCTGGCTGGTAATGAATCATCTTTATCCATATATGTGAAGTATATTTCAACTTGTAATTAGTAAAGTTGGATGCACACATCCAATTACGTATTGGAGTTCAAATGCACTAAAAATGGTAGACTATATACATGTCATTGCTTGTCAAATTCAGCTGCATATCGCTTGGCAGAATAAACGGAAAACGAAATTTCGCACAAAAATAAAATGCTGTGGGAATTGCTACAGATTACGAAGTGTATATTTCAATGTAGGTAGTAGGTACATAGTACATATATAGTTTACTTCATACAAACTCACTGAGAAATGTACGCTTGCTTGCACAGCAAAATCAAGATTATGAATGAGATTATACATATTACTTACATTACATACAACGAAATATCAAGATATGTGTAAGTATAGACGCATGTACATACATAGACAACACTGGCATAATCAATTTATTCTTCACCTTAATATAATTACTAGGTGCAAATGTTTTTGTTCCTAAAAAAGAACAACAATGGTGTCAAATATTTCTCATCCGATGTAAGTCACCTTCGCTAATCCCACCTTTACCTAATATTTTGCACAAATTATTGTGCAATCAAATTTAATACCTTTGGAATCTTATGTATTACTATACTCTTGGCAATTTTTGTGATCACCATTTTGTTTATACCTACATATATAGGCTGACTAGAATAGAAAGTACTTTTTCAGCTAACAAAAATGCATTTTTACTTGCGCTGACCCCCGTTCCAACTATGTAACACAACTTATCTGCAGTAGAAGATCTGTGAAAAACATTGCTCAAAAACAAGTTTAACTTCAAAACATGCGGGCCAGCAAGATCAGATCAGAACAATAAGTATATAATTATTACAAATTGCATATCATTAATGGGCAAATGTAATTTTTATACAACAAAGGGATTATATATAGAGATCATGTTTATTTCAGTCTGCATAGTATTTTACATCTTCCAAACTGGAATTCAAATCAACATTACATCATATAATTTACATGAAACTAAAATACCTGTAGCATATATAAAAGGATTGTCTGTACTTTAATTGCCTTCATCCCCTACATTTTTGTATTGATGCCAACAGACAAAACACACAAACGGGGCCTATTAACGTCACTCACTTTCAAAATTCAACGAGAGTTTTCAAACGTAAAATAAAGGGAAAACCCCCAGTAATTTTACAGTGAACAGTACGCAATAAGTGCAATCAATACATAGCTCGTATAGTTATAGTATTAAAGTAATTATCTGTGTTGCTTGTACTTTATTTTTATGTTCAAATACGTATCTGCTTTACGTCCGTAAGTCATTTTCTGAATAGAGATTGAACGAACTTCAACTTCCTTGAAATAATTAAAATGTTATTCCCTGCTGTACAATCATAATGTATTTTCGCCTTTAATATTCAGTGTAATAGAGAAGCACGTCAGAAAATTAGCTGTTAAAATTGTATTCTAATAGGCAATTCAGAAATAATAAATAGGGACTTAACGATGAGCTTCCTATGCAGTTAGTGAAGGCGCTCAGCCAAATAAGGTTGTAAATGCGTCAGTGAATCATATATAGGATCATTACCAGTTATACAAGACGCAAGGAAAGAAATAAAAAAGTTAAGATCTCACAGAAGTGTTTAATGTAGAAAATTAATCTACACGTTCCGGCCTATTTACTCTTGTAGTAATTGTTTACAACTTGTGATTTCTGTTTGTACGATATAAAGTGTAGGATTACAATAAAATCATATATCATTATTACAAGGCAAAGTAACCTTGGATGATTGTCGAAGTCGTTGTGGTTGTTCCAACATTTGTACATAAGTGGTTGTGCTTGTGAAGGATCAATACCAAAAATACAAAGTATACTATTACTAACAATAAGTATAAGGATATTACAAAGTACGTAAATGTTGAATTATTATTGTTCTTCAAAATAAGCGTATACTATCAATGAGATCTCATGCCATTCGGTTTTGTGGCCAAGAAATTCGCTAATAAGGTTCTAATAAGGCTTCTGTTCTGACAGTGAATTTTAAGTGCCTGGGAATTTTATTTTGAAATTGAAAGTTGTTAAGCTATCTAACAAACAATAAGCGTTGTAGGATTTGAAAATTTAATCAAAGTTCACTAGATCACTAGTAATCAGTTCGTGTATTCCGTAGTCTGATTGAAGCGCTCAAACGTCATCTTTTCAAAAGGTAAAACTGCCACATTTTTCATATAATAGACGATGTGCATAATTAAATACACATATTTTATATTTATTTACTTTATATCGATTTCGTAATTATTTTTATTACAGCGTGAACCATATAGATAACATGACATTAGTTTTATTCGTATTAATAATACTGTTTCTTTACCACAGACCATCAACATGTTTACCTTCCACGGTGGAGTTATCCTGGCACTCATCGCCACAGTTGCAATTTTCTCGGAACCATCGACTGCGGGAACAATTATTAATCCGGGAACTAACTATGAAGTAAATACTGATGACATCATAACATACAGTCAGCTGGGGGACTGCTGTGATCCCGCAGTGCAAAATGACATCAATAGAAAAACTGGAATCTGTAGAGCAACGCTAATCTGCAACCCCAAAACGAATCTTTGTGATTGTGAGGATATTGGACCATATCAATATACAGCTGAAAATGGCAAATGTAAAAACATTGTTGGTAGTTACTGCTACAGCACCACAGATTGTGTTGCAAATGCATTTTGCAAACATATACCAGAGGAACGCACCATTGCCAAAAGCCGGAGAATCTGCGTTTGCCCCGTTGGATCCAGTTGTCAGGGTGCGAAGGTCCCTGTTGCAAGGAGGCTGTAATATATGTTTTAGAATAGGTATAATAATATATTCTCTGTATTTAATAAATGTGTTTCATCTATTCAAAAGCAGTAATATGACTAGAATCAATCATTGTTTTTAACTTTGTCCATTTATCAATAGTCTAAATTTTAACCAAAATAGTGACCCCACAGGTACGTTGAATAAATCCATGCGCAAGAAAAATATCACCGTTCATACTAATTGATCACATCATATATTCTATACAATTAAGAACAGGGGAAACATCATATGTACATGTAATGAAAAGTTTATCAGCTCAGCGACAATCATCAACGTTGGCATATAATAAAGGGGATAACTTCTTTACAGAAATTTCAACCTTATAATAACACAAGGTCTACAAAGTATAAAATAAATTTTGAAGAACAGAATATTAAGTTTTGATGCCATATTATACATCTTGAGCTAGTTATACCTATACTTAATATTATTGCTGATTTGTTGACGTAGAAAAATATACTTCCGCAGTGGCAGTGATAGTACGATTTCGTGTGTATTTCCGTCTTTATATTATTATAGCATGTTGGGGCAGTCTACTGCTCAGCAATATTATTTCTGTAGAAATTTAGAGTTGTATAGAAAAACATAAAATCGTTGAATTGACTATGTAATGTATAGTAAAAGGAACGACTAGAATATATGTGTAAAATCGTTATCTTGTTTACTAAAAATAACAAAGCTTGATTAAATACTATACCTAATATCCTATAGACGAGAGCAGCTGAAGCTGAATCATCCGATGTCTCATACGTTTCATAAAGTTTATTTTTAAATGTAGATATATATGTGTAATTACGCCGTACAGCGTATGCATGTTCATTCATAGGTTCCGATCATGTACATATTTTTAAATAAAAACACTGCCGGTAACTAAAGCAAAGTTCAAAGCAGAACAAAAACAGCCATTAATAGCATTTATTTGTCATTCCTAATGCCCAATCAAAGCATCCATTGAGATAAGCGAAATACAAAAATAAATTTTGGGAACATGAAAAATACTTGGGGTTATTGTGAAATTTCAAGAAAAGATTTAATTGACGAATCATATTTATCATTTCCATTAAGTTCAATACTGTGACAACCCTAGCTCATTAAATAAGATTTATGTAGTTGTGTACTTAATTACAACAAATGCGTCGTTTAAACATTTATTCTCATTTAGGTTTACTAAAATACTTTGGTAGCGGGACCTTGCTGTAAATAAAACATTTACTCTTATGTCCATTATTGACTAAATGTACACCGGGTTTAATATTTCTCATACGAAAAATGCTTTATGCAATTATGAAAGCCACATAATTGCCATTTTAATGTTTATACAAGTTTTGGGAAAAAACATGGTAATGACGTTTGTTTGGTTTTTCTCAGGTATATATCTGTAAGTTTCTACAAGATTAGTGTCAGAACACAGTGTAATTTGTCATAAACCATTACATACTTTACTTCATCCATTATCTCATACTAAAACAAACTTTCAATTACAATCTGCCGAAATACTTGAATAATTTTCATCTAATTGTTTTAAGCAAATAAACCTGAAGTAAGATTTCTTTCATTCAGAGGGTTACTATAAGTATAATTTGAATGATATTTTTTCACTTGCAGGTGTTCATTTAACGTTTTTCACATTTGTCCCTAACGTGGGTTGATCACTATATACCTCATTTATTTTACATTCGGAACTGAATTACCCCGTTCAATGAATTATTTCAGATAATTTGGTTTGGACATCATGGAGCATCGCCGGGACTACCATTGGGCATTTCTTATTGTGGTGGTCATTGCAATTGCATTAACGCAATGTCAAGGATTTCGTTGCCCAGGCATGATGTCTTCTTACCTCTGTACACACAACGCTACATCCACACAGTACGTAAAACTAGGTGAAGCTTGTGACCCAAACAACCAAGGCAACAATGCAACACAAGGTGTCTGTAAACCAGAGTTATTCTGTAACAAGTTAACAAGACGTTGTGAGTGTGAGGATTTGCCAGGCTATAATTACACAGCGCAAAATGGCCAATGCAAAGGCTTACCTGGAAGCAAGTGCTCGAATTCGAGTTATTGTGTGAAGAACGCTGAATGTCAGGATAATTCTTGTGTTTGTCAGCCGGGAAAATTTTGTCTGAATATTAGAATACCCTTTTAGTCTATGTAAAATCATGGTTCACATGTAACTACAAGTAATGTGTTATAATAACTGTGAAAGCAAGGTAAATTGCTCTTGAATAAATTCTTGCAAAATTATTGCCAAACCTTGTTTTCCTTGTGATTTATTGATGAGCTTAATTCTGATTAATTAAATAGAAAATAAATTGTTTAAAAATGATTCTCCACTCTCATTAAAAACCAAAGAGAGATTTCTTTATTTTTTGAATTTTTTTCGTTTTCGCCTAGCTTCCTCCGTATGAAAACAACATTTTAGTGAAAAATCTTCCATATCAATAAGAACTAGTTATGAGACAGTCTGAAGTTTATTCAGTTGTTGCAAATACACAATACTATTAAGTCCGCAAACCACAGGCCACCACATTATGTTTCATTTAATGTTGCAATGCCAAAAATTAATTTCAAACATTCTTTTCAACAATGAATCTTCTAATTGCAACTGGTATAAAATCAACATAAATAGTAATTTAAATGATGTTGTGTGCATGCGTAATGCCGTTCTTTAAATTTAATAGAACATAAATTTTTAACAAAAACGGATTTACATAGTAAACATTTATTTTAAAACATATTAATCATCATATAAAACATAAAAAACATTAAATATATTACAATGCAATGGAGTAAATGCAAAATCAACATTTTGTTTGCTTCTTAATAAATTATGACCAAGGATTCATCTCGCACATGCACATACATCCGTGACACTTAGAATATGGCAGTTCGTACCAATTGCACACGAACTCACATTGGTCTTCAGTGAAACCATCGCATGGTGAACAATTTAATTCGTCAGCGTTCATGTTCTTCCGTGGGTTCCTGGCAGTGAGGATGGCTGGGAAAGGAAGTTGTTTCCTGGAATTTTGATGGGATTCGGCTGCCGGGGCTGCAATGCCGTCAACTGGGTCTTCAAGCTTAAATGACTGGCTCTAAAATCAAATTCAATGAAGGTCAATATCCGAAAATCAAAAATATTTTGAATAACTTTATATTAAAAGAATATTTAAATAGATAAGTAAAAATACTTACGAAACGGCAGGCCAAAAGAACGGTGATACCAACGATGATTAACATGATTCTTGGTCTAATCATTTTGAATGAAGTTAAAAACGAAATTTGTAAAACAAAAATATCGAGAATTTTTTTAATGATTCTAACGATGCTTGCAGGTACTGCAGAATGTTCAAATCAACTTTTCAAATTGCTTGTCGGACCTTGGAGTTGGTGAATGTGGAATGATGCTCAAATACGAATTCTGAGGTGATTTTATACTAAAATTTGTATGTTGACCGAAGAAATACTTCCGCAAAAGTTGCATTTCTCTACGTTGGTTCCGCTTTTGATCCATTTCCTTGTTTTCTTCCTTTAAAAATACACTCAATTGAATTTGTTTGTACTCTGAGAATCTGGAGTACTGGGAATAGAGTAAGATTAAAAGTGAAATTGTCCAACAAACATACATTGGAATGAAATCAATGGATTGACTAGCCATTGCATTTGCACTTCTCTCATCGCCAACCGTCTAGTGTGATAGTGTAAATGTACATACACACTGTTTGATTAGACCGTATAGATATTGACAAAAAGCGATTAGGACATTGGACAACGAGATGTTCCTCTCGTCGCCGGTTGTCGAGTTTGCAGGAACAAAATTTTATCGGTAACACTTTGTCTACCGACTTGGATACTTGTTTATCTATATTGATACTACATACTGCACTGTTTTCCTAGTGACTTATATTTCGTATGCCAACAAGTCAATAATAAAGGATGGAAAAGATAGTTTAAGCATACATGCAGTTCAGCAGTTTACATGAAAAATTGCCGTTTTCATGACACACTCCACACATGACGAATTGTCATTTAGCTAACTATTATTCAGGATTCAAGATGTACCTGTTGAATGTTTGAAAGAATTGTGGCATCTAAAAGTCATTTCTTTAAAGCTATTCCAAACTTGACATTATACGAAGGGTTGTTACACGAATAATAATTTGAAGAATCATTATTAGAATTACAAAGACGGTCATGCCTGTTAGTTATAGTTTCGGAGCATGTCTGCCTGTGAGCAGCAATCTGTATTAAAACTGCATAAGTAATGGAAAATGTGCATAAAGTTGTTGGCTTATATATTAAGTAGAGATGAAAACGAAACTCGTATAAGGAAGTCATCCATAAGCAAATGGTATACAAAATATATTTCAATATTTTATTCTTGGTTTATCATAAGTGGCAACAATTCCATACCATGGAGTTAATACCACGTCGTCAGGTCCAAGTTATGCTTTACCTTGAGATGCTGCAATTATTTTTTCAGTTGTAATTTGTTGTTTGTGGGTAATTAGAAAAACAACACCACAGAAGCAATAAATAAGCGGTATGTATAATTAGTCATACATGTATGTATGCTTCCTTGAGAGCGCAAAGATAACTTTATTCTTATTACTATTTCATGTTATGCAAAACCTAAAAATATCTGGAGATATAAATGGAATGAAATAGAAACAAATTCAACGTTGTTGTTGTCCAACTTTACCACAGTAAAGTATTCCTGCTCTGGACGAAAAGAGTTTACTATTGTACAGATATTTATCCAGAATTTCTCTTAGTAATTGTGTGACTTGAAACTAAAATGGCTAAAATAGCTAGTAGTTTATTTTTTATCTTAATTTTAGTCTCCTATGTCCACGTCTCAGTCGCTCCACCACCGGGATTGAGAGACGATCAATATTGTAAGTTGCAATATAAAGATTAATTTAACTAATACAATTATTCATTTTTCATATTTAACATTGAATTACAAGTGAAATCTGACAAGAACCACATTGGATATTTCAAACCTTAAGTCTGTTAATATAGGATGCTAGAAAGTGAAATGATTTTAGAACTTTTATTAGTACGAAGCTTATTAATATTTTTACTTCCGTTTAAATCTCATATTTTTCATTCCACAGGGGTTCCAGATGATGACTGCCCGCAAGGAGGAGTGTATAAAATCAACAACAACTCCATCCGATGTCATTGTTGGGGTCACCAGGGATACATTTGTGAACCAGATGACGCTGGAGCTGGAGGGCGAGGAGGTCGAGGATTTGGAGGTTTTTACGATTACTAACTCATGGTCACTAATGAACAACTTTCTACGTATTCACTGTGTAAAATGCGACGACTGTATTAATTTATAGGCGGAAATGGAGGGATTGGAGGTGGTGGTGGTGGTGGTAATGGTGGAAACCGTAGGAATGGTTGTCCTCCAGGTGCATCGGTATGCGTAATAAATAATAACTCCAATAGTAATTCAAACTCCAACGCAAATTCCAACACCAACAAGGGTAAAAACGGCAACGGAAATAACGGAAAGGGTGGAAAAAATAAAAATAATGACTATGGTGCGGACTACTCTCAATATGATAACTAGTTTGTATTTGTAATTATTTCTAGTGATATAATAGATTAATAATATTTTCAGTTGTTATTATTATAATAAATATGAATAAACTTGTTTCCATGAAAATGACATCGTGTTGTTCATTTGGCACCAAAAGAATCAATAAATCCCGTTTAACATTATACTTATTAACAAAAGAAATTTTCAGCCTTATTTAAATTACGAAGTATTTTGAAAAGTCCAGATACTGACAAAAATAAAAGTATAAGAGCTTTTGCAATCGAGACCTTAACCCTTAACGTAGTAAGTTTGTGTGTTACTACTTACTACTAACTACTGTAGTAAATAGTAGAATAGCAGTAAACCTATACTTTATACATACTGAATACTGACACTGACAGCAGAAGAGGAGTTACCAAAAAAGATAATAAAGGGGGTCACATCACATACGTATGAACAAAAACAATGATTAATATATCCCATTACCACTCTCAGCGACAGCAACCCGAGCTCGAGCTACGTTGACCTCCCCGACCCGAGGGGTGACCGCGCGCTCGTCCTGTCCTGCTGCACAGCTGCACATGGAAAAATTTATTAACGCTGGAAATTTAGAATAGAACTGATTCAGATTCAGGTTAGGTTTCAATTTCAAATGTCAACTATTAAGATTCATGCTTCATTCATACTAAAATACGCTTCATTCATGTAATATAGTTATTAATAACACCAACATTTTTAACCGACGACATAGAAATGCTGTGCTGTAAACATATACAATATACATATTAAGCACGAAATTGAACTTTGTCCTGCAAGTGCAACTAACTAGAACAATTAGTAAGAAACATTGTTGCTAGAAGAAGTAGATCAAATGATAAGAATGTCTGTGTAACGTTAATTTAATGTGAATTATGTAATTAATTATTACAGCCCTCTGGAACAATAAATTCTCAAGTATTTGAAAATTCAAAATCACAATGAGTATCTGAATTTCTCAAGCCATCTAGCGGATCGGATTCCATTCCTGTTGAAATTATTAAGTATCTAAAACATTCATTGCCCATTGTGGATTCTTAAAACCCAGTTTGCACTTGTCACTGATTCGTCACTTTATATGGCTACACATTAAATAAGATCAAGTACGCACGATGGATAACATGTCCTACATTTTTGACATGTCATGTATTGACATAAACTGCGATTCTCCTACTCCACCAACGATCTCGCAACATAATACCTCGATCTACCCAACACTACCCACCAGCCGACCGGAGTTCCGTCCCCCGAATAATGATGAAATTATACTTTACTACTACCCCTACAGTTACTACTCACAAGTAGTTTTGATGGCGTTATACCACCGGCTAATTCCATTCACAGGCCAAGCTTTAGATATAAAAAGAGGAGATCAGTTCTCCGAAGATTTCTTGAAACTCTCGCCCAGAGCAGAAGTCCCAGTAGTGGTAGATGGAATAAATGACAAAGTCATTACTGAATCCCTTCAGATCTTGCATCACTTGGAGAACAATAAATTATTAGGAGCGGAAGGTGGGAAGCTACACCCTGAAGATCCTCAGGAGCAATTTCGATGTGAGGAATTTGCAAGGAAGCTTCATCGTTTAAAGCTCGATACGCTAACATTCGGTTCAGTTCTCTTTGATGACCTTAATATCGAGCCGCAAGGTCAATTCGCAATCGAAGCCAACCGACAAAAGATGCGGGACTATATTCGTAAACGAAAGGCTATCTACAGAACGGAAGCATTAAATTATCCAGAATATGCGGGTCCATTACGAAGGAAACTCGATGACATTCAGCATGAATGGCATTTCATAGATAACAGGGACGACTATGAAACGCTCATGTTGTCCTTTGAGCGCGAGCTGGACGAATGCGAGGCCGAACTGGCAAGTCGGCATCATAGAGCACACCCTGAACGGCGGGGTTCCATGGTAGGGAACGACTCCTGGTGGTTATGCTCCCATGAACTTTGCATCGCGGATATTTTTCTAGGCATTCTACTAGAGAGATTGACTGAACTCGGATTTTTCAAACGGATGATTCAACCACGCCCGTATTTGACAATATATTGGGAGCGTGTAAAAAACCTGGACTGTTTTATCCGCGTTACACATCCTCAAAAAGTAGATACTACAACAATACCTCCTCCATCTCGTCCTTACAACATTAGGGAAGTACCTTGGTATCTCCTCATGATACCAATAGGAACTATGATTATTTTCTCAATCTGGGGATATTCCACCCGTAGACCAACCAATCAATATGGATTCTACACCATGGTCGCGGTGGCATGTTTGTATGCAAAATGGAATGAAAATCACTCTCGAAGGTCAGTGAAGGCGCTGGAATACAAGTACCAATGTGGTGGTAACAAAAGAACATAAAACCAGTGAAGATTATGCACAGAATTTGCACCGACCAGCCAGCGTGTTTGAATATCGACTAGAACAAGAATCTATAATGTACAAGAATGTAAATAGAATTTCTACAAGTAAAATCGGTATTTTCCAATATATATAAAATTGCAGAATTGCCCTTTGAAGCGCCCTCTACCAAAATTAACTACAAAAATAAACAAAATTACATACGTGAGGTTAATTGACTTGAAACTCTGATTTTGCACAATTTATTTTCCCAATTCTTTATAAAGAATATAATACATGATGGTGTACCTGTTCTTATACTTATTTTAGTGTTTCTTTAAGAATGTACAGAATGCGGTACTTATGTCGATCAAAGAATTACAGTACATAGTGTGTTCAATATTTAAATCGTCGGTCGTCGTGATTTGAAATTCGCTAACCAGCAGAAAAGTTCCTTTTCGTGTAGAATAAATACGCTACAATATTCTTAGATCTACATGGTACATAGTAATTCTGTTAAAGTAGCCCCAATATTAAGGAGTCAAACACAACAATGAGACTAACACAGCTGTCAGAAATAAAATCATTGCTACTTGCTAATTTTGAATAACTTCCGTACTTTCTTTGGGATAGTACAAGTATGTAATTTGGTAATATAATAACAACGTTTGGATAAATTATAATGCTAAAACAATTTGCTACAATAATTTATTATGTTACGCCAACTATAAGTATTTTTTTAAATTTTGGTAAACCAAACACGAGGCACAAACGCATTGAAAAGCTTTACAATAATATAACATATGTAATGTCTATAACCTTGTTTCTGTTCTTAAAACCTGACAACTGAATTTCTTCGTTTGACGTAATTAATATACATAGTTTGTTTAATCTAACAACAAATATAATAGGTACATTTTATTTGTTTACACATTACACACACGTAAATTAATAATCATGATAACCGACAAATTCAACAATTCCCCATGAATTATTTATAGCACCCTATGTTCCTGTTTGCAATTTTATTTTTTATGTAACAATCATATATTATTAATAATAACTGCACAGGGTATTAATTATCGCCAGTAGTGGACACAACAATACGAGCACATAGGAATTAAAAGCTTAAAGATTTGTAACATTTCCGGCAGTGATAACAATATGGCATATGTATTGCATACTATTGTTTACAACAACATGAACATATTAGGTGAACTGAAGAATTTCGACAACTTATTCTTCTGGGAACAAGTTATCCGATGTAGTACAGTAGTAATAGGATTGTTTATTATTACAGTAACATAATTATTAATAGTATTATTTTATAGAGCTGAGATGTGTAGAAAGTTGAATACAATAGCTTTTGTATATAGATGATATTAGGACACAGGACCCAAAATCCATGATCAGAATAGGAGTTGATAATCTTGAACACTGTTTTAACTTTTTCGAATGGATTTTGTTTTACCTGAGAGTGTGTGAAGACAAGAATATTAGACAATTTGATCATAAAATAGGTTGGAAATTGAATACATAATTATTGCATATTAGGTTCTGAAAATATTAAATCCCATTTCTGTTTTAGTAGTAATTATTAAAATTTAATAGAAAATCCTTATTCAGCTCTCAACCATCATATCCGTGTGTTCATACACTAATTGCAAAAAATTCATTTTCATTAACAATTCAAACGCAAGAAAAACTCTTACCTCTATAAAGGTTACTGCCTATATGTATATAATATATTATTTAAGAAAACATTTTTTAGCTTCAAAATTTGCAGCATTAACAATTTGGTATTTGTTTGTAAAATTATTTTACCTTTGTTTAGTTTGTATTCACAGCAGTTTAGTAGTGCATCAGCGAATAATTGCGAGCGAGAGAACAACAATCCGTAAAAAATGTTCAGCATATCTTCTAAAATATCAGCTAATTAAGTGTATACGTTTAAAAATTCCGTATAACTTCCAAAAATGGAATTGTCACCGATGAAAAAGATTATTATTATCTTTTCTGTGTCAGTACTTTAGTATATGTTAATTTGATTTTGCTACTTCATATAGATAATAACTATCTATATGTACCCAAAATTTTAAATGTTATAATTAGTACAGTGCGTTGCATTATATAAGGCTCAAGTATACACATTCTTTTGTCTTCTATTGAATTCGTGTCCAGTACAAGTTTTTGAGAAAGCGCTAATTATGGTGAAAGTCCAGTTCCAGTAATGGTGCATCATACTCTCAAGCAAAATACTTGAGTTATCTATATTTTAGTAATTATTAAAATAATCCTACATTCTATCAATGGACAAAATACCCAATATCTGTTTTTTCAGTACAGACTTTATACTTCGTTAGTCCTTAAATTACATAAAATCAAAAGCATATGGCACGCATGATACACAAATGTCATAATTCAACCGCCTGCTTCTAAAAGGCAAAAATATATTTTGTATTTTTTGCGTTTCGTTTTTAATCTTTAGCACGCAGATATATAACCATTAATAAACATTTTAGTATATACAATTGTCTTGTAATAGTTTGTATACACTTGGAAGAACTAACGACAATAACAACAACACCAATCTAAGAACAGCATCCAAAAATTTTGATTACATTTTCTCTGCCAAGGGTAAAATAAGTATTCGATGTATGTAGAACTTGATATCAGAAAATCTTTGAAAGCTAATGGCACTTTTCCAATAGATTTTAAGCCTAGGTACACTAGATACGTTAAAAGATTCACTGTTGTAGAAAGCTTTCATGGTATTTGAATCGCGGGCAATTACATGCGGCAAAGAGCTATTTAACAATACTTAATATTATTTTAAGTATGTATATTAGTAAATATAGGAACATGTATATTGCTTCTCATGTTAGTAGACTATTTATTATAGTACAAAATTTCGTAGCGTACGCATGGTTATTTCTAACGAAAGATTAAACTCTATTATAAAACATGCATTCCTAATCGTCACTTTGTCACTACAAAATATTATTTTTATACAAATGACCGCGTTGTTAAATACAAGGATCTTCAGAATCCTGAGGCGCATTTTCACCAGTGTAAACGTAAGCCCTAACCTGAATTTCCTTATAGAATTCTCCCATTTAACAATGCGTCCGATATTTTATGTGTAGTTTTGCGTTCGTTAAAGTAAATAATAATCAAAGGTTCATATAACATCTATATTTCATTGCACAACATGTTTGAGCACTTGGTATTCTTTTACATTATTTTATATATTACGCAAAAAATTGCGAACAAGCACTTTGTAAGGAAAACACTGGTTTACATTATTTCTGGAAGATGTATGATTATATTCAATATGTAACTACACTATTATTACTATTAGACCGTCTCATTTAACAAACGGAGGGCATATATACAGGAAGAAGTTGAATATTATTTTAAAATATTTTACAACAAACCAAACTTTTGCCTCCGCAGATTTCAAACCAATAAGTTAATAGCGTCGAAATTATTTTATGTAGATATCAAATTACAAAGAGATACTATAAAATCAGCACTTATAAATTTGCAATTCGATTCTCCAATTCAGCCAATAATAGCAATTTTTTTCACAAGAGTCAAATAAGTCAGCAAAGTCAAAACAGTAATCAATCATTAAAATTATAGCGTCACGATTTGCAGAAAAAAGGGTAAAAATACACCGCAACTTAAGTAAACTCATCCCGTCGTGGTTTCGGTTTTTGGTAATCAATCAAATATTTAACAATCATTAATATGTTATTAGTAACAAATTAACAAATATAACAATTTCAACAGGCACCCGAAAAGCGGGGATGTCATACTGCAGTAGTAGTATAATAGTAAGTTTTCAATGCTTGGCATGGTTACATTTTAAGTATAGATATATGTATATCTTCTATATATTATGTATATCGATACACTAAATTCTCAAAAAAATAAGGGCATCTAATACTGATACCAGGGTTGTTTCCGGACCCATCGCATACGAACACCAGCATCTGTGCGAATCTTAATTGAAGCAGCTTCCGCAGCTCGGACTGTTTCTTTTACAGATTGCATCAAGTTCTGTGCGTTACCCACCAACATTTCCGTCGCTTCTCGGTCCTCTTCTGTACCTATTCAATCACATTACATATGTACTTTAGTAAGTTTCTTTAAGGATGCAGATGTTTAGAAAGTAGATTTGACAGGAAAAAAACAAAATAAAAATAAACTAAATGTGTTCAAGGAAAATCAATGCAATTCAAATGTGTAAAACTATCAAAAATCATGTAAAAAATAGAGTAAATAAACTAACAACTCTAAATAAATAAAGCAAACAGATAAGGCACCAACAACCCACTACCTCCAAATTAATAATTCTAAAGGCATGAAAAAAGGGAAAATTATGAAAAAAGAGAGAAAATAGCAATAAAGTATTGATATTTAGACAAGGTGTTAATGTTATTATACAAAAGACGACTCACTTCGTCCAATGAGATTTCCTGCAAATATTCACATTTTAGTATTGCAGCCAGATGAAATATTAGAATAGTAGTAAGTAGTAAGGAATAAGTTGTAGCAGCATGTGAAGTAAGGTTTAATAAAACGGTAAATAATTTTAGCATCCAAGTTTTATAACTCATTACTCTTAACATTATGACTACATTAGAATATATAATTACTTATACATCTTATTTTAAATCACAGGAAAAAAATCATATTTCTCCAACCGCAATAACTTTATGGACCGATAGAAATCCGCCAGCATAGTCAGTATAAGGTTATTTAAGCACTAAATTTCGATAAATTCTATCTCTAGAGTTAATATACTAGTAAGCCTATTTAGTAATAATGCATGCAAAACTTCAACTACCAATAAGTGCTATAACAGAGTCACAACAAATAGGTAGCATGCAATTTCTACTTGCCCCACAAAACATTCAAAGCATTACACATACCTATATATAATAAGAAACATACAACGATAGTTTAAACATGCAACTCATCCATTCTATACAGCAAATCTTTTCAAAACTATCGCATCGCCGGAAATACCCATGAAATGTAGATATACAGAATAAGTAGGTAGATGTTTAAAAAAAAAGCTTTTCCCCATTTTTAGTCCCTATAGGTTATTTTTCAAATCAAAATTATTCACACGATCTCAAAATATGAATATTAAAAATAATATCAGGAAAAAAATTACAATCAAGAAAGATAGGCTTCGTGCTAAATAATTCCAAAACAGTAGTACTCTACGGAGAGAAGATTATTGTAGGTAAAAAAAATCATCAATTTTTACCGCCTATTTCAGCGTCAATTCGTCTCGGGATTGTATCTGTAACATTTTTAATAACAAGCAATCATATCACTCATTCAGATGACACAAAAATCGCTGTTTCTTTGTGGAACATTTGCAGCAATAATTCGGTCGCATGTCGCATCCTGTCTGCCGTTGGGAATAGCGTCAAAGCATATATTTATAGCTTCCTCTTTATATTGTAGTTGTAGTACGGTCGGGATAAAGCGCATTCATATCCTAATTCCGTCTTTTAATTTTAGACGATTTTAATATAAAAATACTCCTCCGGCTGAGGGTTCGCTTAAATAGCTTTGAGATTTGCATGTTTTGTAGTTAAAAAACATTGGATTCAAAAAATGTACATAGCGGTTGACATTAACAGACAAAATGCATTGACAGAATTTAATTTAATTATATACAAAGTGCATATTGTGCTAATTATATAATTTATACGCAAGGATCCTGCTACTATTAAAAATTATTACAGGAATAAATTCCTGGCTCAAAACAATGTCAGCGCATAAATGCAATATCCTATAGACATACATTGTGTTGAGCTGTAAAATTAAACAGGGACGACACGAAGCAGTACATCGGTGTACTTCAGGATTTTAAATAGTAAAAAAATTAAAGAAATTGGTATTACAGTACTTAAGTACCAATGGTCAAAAATGATATCAATGACTGAGGAAATACGACAAGGGGTAACAATACAATATATCGTTAACTTCTGGTTTTTATGGAAACTTTGGGAATACGGCTACTATTACTGTAATGTAATGCATTGCAAAGTGCACTAAAGCGGGACATTCATGGCAATTTGTGTGCTACACGTATATACCGTTACCATAATAATAAATGCTGGGACAATGCTGATAATTTTCATGTACATTATCAGACGTTTGCTAATTGCACTGTAAATACATATAATGCATTATATATAGAGACGATCACATATATCTACACTGTCACGAAATGCTTTTACGTATCTTAATATACCCCTTCACATTTTTCAGACGAAATATTATTCTTTAACAGAGATTGCAGAAAGCAGAAAAATAATGTAGGAAGGTCTTACCTTGGGCACCCAACATTGTGGCTTTAACTGTAGACAGGATTTTCAGCTGGGTTCCAATCGTTGGTATCCTCTCGCATACTTGCAGAAGGTTCTAATTCAAGATAAAAAATACACACAAATAATCATCCATCAATTCCCTGTGGGTGCAATGAGATCTGCCAATATAGTAAAAAAAATTAGTTCTAAGAGTTTAGTTGCCAAGATGAAAAAAATAAGTTTCAAGAGGTTTTAATAAGTACGTACTCACAAAATAAAAATATAAACAATAGTATAAGTATATAAGTTCAACATTACATTAAAAATAGGCCTTGAAAGTTCAGGCAATAATAAGTTCAGAAGTACTAATACTATAAGTAGATTTCCAATTGATTTCAGTGTAAAGGGAATATTATCAATACATCTCTGCTTCTCTTCAGTTAGAAATATGATAATATTGTATCAGATGTGTCATCAGTTGTTATTACAGATAGCTAGACATTCATCGAAATAGCACAAATGTGCGCGGAGACTTACAGTTCGCATTCGCTTATCCGTACAATCCCTCGCAAGTTCTTTGGCAAGGCTGGTAACTTCCTCCGAGGCTTCAGCAATCTCTTTGGCACATGCAATCAAATCCTTTTTAGTTCCTCCTTCACCTCGAACTAATTGTGAGAGACGAGCCATGAGTAGGGCCATTCGTTTAGCAGCCGCCACGATCTCATTGTCCTTACTCGACCATTGTCGAACTTCTTGGTGAAGGCCATGAGCAGCCATCTAGAAAAAGTAGATCAGTATCAAAAGGGAATCTCATTAGAGGAGAGTAGCACTATAAAGTCACTTTCATTATTCCAGCAGCGTAAATTCAAATCTAAAATGCTACTTCGTACTCCGTAACTCTACCATATATACGCCATTATCATTTCAAGCATCATTAACTCCCCACTTGAGTCATCTTGTCTATAGAATAGAGGCTGGAGTGGGAGAAATGAAGCCATCACCCATTACAAATTCACTAGGATGACCATTTGAATGTAGTATACATTACAACGATACTCTCATGGTACGAAAAACTGGAGGAAATTCCATTATAGTAGTATTCTCTAGTAAGCTCCACTTTAGAAAAGCTTTTAAGAGACTAACAAACGCTCATTTGCACTATATGGAATGCTATCCTTCATATATGGTGGAATAGTCCAGCTGGAACTATGCAGGAATATTCCAGGCACGAGGAAGGATGAACTGAAAAAGGGTATATCAGGGTATTATCTGTTTTTTGGAAGTATATAATATACTAAATATCTTCGTCATCTAATCTACTTTACGTATACATAATTCGTCTCGGTCTTTCATATAAAATATCTGTTGTTGGTATCATTTAAATATACATGCCTCATAGCTTGATCCAAGAATGAGGGAGTAATCAATTTGCAAGATTTAAGAAACGACCTAATCCGTTATTTAAGCTATAAATTCTGGTAATGATGCCACGCTCTCACGGATTGGAATGTGTGTTAATGGGACAGTACTTCCGGATATTGATTTTCCCTAACAGTATTAATTTACCTACTTTTTTCTTATTCAAGGATAGTACAGGCTTGTAAGCCGCCACTGCAAACGGAATGAGAATTTAGTTATTGATGATACCCAACATGGAAAGGGTAATAAGTGATTAGGAGTATTCAGCTGGCCGAAAGAAAACAGAAAACAATTACCATAATGGGCTGGTTGGGTTGTGGAACGTGCATAAACATATCGTCCTCATCATCCGTCTCTGGCGGTGGTGGCCTGGGAGGAGGAACTTCAGCTGATGATGATGAATATTGACCAGGTGGAGGTGGTCGCTTTGGTACTCGTTCTATTGAGAATAAACAAGAAGATTTGCATGTATTTTTGAAATCAAATCTACATAATACAATTGTACAAAAAATTATTCAATTCAAATATGTACCATCCAGGTAAAGAGAGCTGACATCAGGTGGTGGTGGGACATCAGGCACATCGTGTGGTGTAGCTGTCACTGCCTTCCGCACATCTCCAACAGAAGCAATTAACTATATAGTATAAAGAAAAGTCATTAATGGAATTTCCTGTAAGAGACTTCCACACCAATTATAAAACTGGCAATGAGTGTGGAAACGGCAATCACCTCATCATTGGCTCGTCGCCAGATCTGGACAGCACCATGGTCATCAGGATTAAGAGCAACCGATTTGGCAGCGCGGACCATCGGTGGTACGTCTGGAAGCAAATTTGTATTACATATAGAGTCGTAGTAGAGATAATAGCCAAACAACTAATGGGAGGAGATGCAGTCATAAATTCATTTTAGTTAAGGCAATAGAGACTCGTACTTGACATTAAGTGTTCAGCTGATTGTGTAACATTCTGGATGAAGTTCGGGTCTTCGGAATTGTCGGCTTCCTGCCGAGCAACTTGAATAACTCTATTGGCAAGTCGAGCAATAGTGGATGTGTTCTCAACGACTTTAGGTGTTTGTTGTGTACGAATAGCATCTTCACATAGCACCGTATGCTTTTTTATGGCATCCTCTGTTTAAAAAATGGTAGGGTGTAAGTATGAAAGTAGGTTCTTCTAAAACTGATTAACATTACTTGTTTGTAATTAAACACTACTAGCTAATAGACAAACAAAAGAATGCGACATTAATCCAACACATGATAAAGTATAATAAAAATTTACAAAATTAAATGCGAAAACTCAACAATGTAACAATTAAAATTAAGTATTACCAGATAATTGAATGAAAAGGCTAGAGTCAATAGCATCATCGCATAAACATCTAACTTTGTTAATGCTGTCAGAGTACTGGGCTTTGAGATTGTCAAAATGTTCATTCGCTGCTTGATTATCTGGATAGGCCATTCGAATTCGTCCAGCATTAATAAGCTGCGGTGTGAGGTTCTCCACCTGGGCAGCTCCAGAAATGAGCGACTCAGCCAATTTTTTATTATCTCCACAACCACCAGCAGCTACCATTCTAACAGTTTTGGCCACTCGATTTGAAAATCCCTGTAGAGCGTGAGCCTTATTTAGAAAGTTTTGATCCCGTCCAGGTGTCCTTTCCGGGACTTGTACAGCGTCAGTAAATTCCTTCAAAGGAGTTGCAGTATTCACAAAATCTTCCACAACTCGGTTAATAACAGCACTTTGGATTTTATTTTTCAATTCCGCTAGCTTCCGAACCAGCTGGTCCGCAATAGATTGAGCTTGTGGAGAATTTCCTTCCCCTCGACGGCATAGGTCACTTAGCTGGTGGAGTAAAGTGTCCACCTCATCACTCAAGTTCAACAATTCCGCTTTTTGTACTCCTGCTAAACCATCGGACACTTTCCTCGCTTCCTCTACAATAAGAGAAATAGCTCTATGTCCCAAGCCTCGGTCATCAGCGCTGGGATTAGCCAGCCATCTTCTTGCCTGTTCCAGCCTGCCAGTAACAGTATGGGCAGGTTGAAGCATTCCAGACCTTTCAGCATTAGTAACAGCTCGAAGAACGAGTCCATTCAATTCATTCAATTTATGTTCAATCCCTTTAGCTAAACTCTCGGCTTGTGGAGAATCCCCTTGTCCACTTTGACGGAGTTCACAGAGTCCGTCAGTCATTGAGGAGATATCTCCACATAGTTTCCGGATTGGATCTCTATCTGCTGGAAGGCAACGTTCTGAAACTTTCATCGCTTCTTCCAGAATTCCGCGCACGGATTTCTCACCCACTCCACCACGAACCGCTCTTGGATCCTGTGGAAACAAGGGAAAGAAAACAATTCACTTATGTACAATCCAATTTTCCCTTGCATTACGCGTAGGCATTCTTTCAGTGTTTCAGTACAGGCTTCACCTCCATGGTGCACACAGGCACAACAATTTAGCAGCGGAAGATCGAGACCACTACTGGAATGATCTCGTATAAGAGCAAAAAATAAGCTAATAAATCACAAAGAATCCAATTTATTTCAATATGTATCTATTTCATGTGATATCCACCTACCCCAAGCCAGTCATGAGCACCTTGCATTTTGCTATCAATAACAGTCAGAGCACGCTTCATCCCTGTCAGATTATCCGCATCCCATTCGTCCTCGTCGTAAGTAGTCAATTGGAGAACTCGGATGATTTCATTAATCTCATCGGTCATTCGTTGTGAAAGGTAATCTCGATTTACACCCGCTTCTTCTGCACCTTTTCCACCTAAATGCACAATAAATACACATTAATCTTTCCCTTAAATCCTGTGCAGATCAACCACCATTTTGACATCAAGCTAAACCATACTAGACCAAACGATAAGTTGAACTTTAAACAAATTCTTAACCGTCTATGCTGGCATTAGAAGTTCATTTATTACAATTTAGGAATTTACCCCTGAATACTTTACTTGAAAGGATACAATTTAAATAATCAATCCACATGCATAAAATGACAAGCTTAAAAACTCGAATTTATTGTTTATTAATTTAGTCATGATTTTTTAAACGCATATTATAGATGGAAAGCAATTTGGATTATCCGTAATGCAACGTCTTGATTGAGCGGAACCGAATGTATGTATATCTCAATAATCTTAAGTTCCAAAAGTAACGGTTGCGGTATCAAGTAATAAAATGCATGTAAATTTGTTGTTGAACGTAAACGCTTATGTATATACTATGTAATATTACCTTGTGAGCTTATCTGTATGTATATTTTCATACTACAGATAAGAATAGGTGTAAGAGTCTTGACTTCTTCCAGGCATCGTATTAAAATTTCACGATGGACCTGATGTGTTAATTCCTGTTGGCGAGCATCCACTTCACGGGATACCTACGTATATAACAATAAACGTGGAAGGGTAAGCGATATAGAGTACGGGAGCAAATAAAAATTTAAATTTCATGACCGAACATTAATTAAACCCAGACGGAGCCAGAGCTCCATGCAGTCTCATGGAATCATAAAAAAAACTGGATATGTTGCAACTCCTATTCTTATTATAGACTCCATACAACTCCCGTATACACTCTAACCCTACGCCGATAATCTTCTCCTCCCCACCACCACATTTACCGAAACCTGCTGCCAATAATTGCAAAAGTTTTTAAATGACTCCAACAATTTAATCACAGAATACACAGTAATAAAACTTTGAAGTAATTAGGCGGGGATCCCAAAAGGCCATAACCATAAGCCTTTGGAATTGGTTCGCAGATGGGAAAATAAAATAAAAAGGATTCCATAATCCATACTCCGAAATATATACAAGAATTACTCCATGATAAATAATATAGAGGGAGAAAATACATTATTACAAAATATTACAAAACACATGATTAAGGCCAGGCTATATAACGACAAATAAATGAGCAGAAATCTAGCAATAAATACAAAATATTAAAAATGCACGTGTGCCAGGAAAATTCAGAGAGAAGAGAGACGTAAATATAAATACACTTACTTTACTAAGGCACGGACTCAAATCTTTAACGAAGCGGACCAAATCCTCTAGTGAATCGACGACTTCTGCAACAGCCAAGTAATCCAAAACTCGTTTACATTCGCGAATAATTTTCCGAACTTCGGATTCATCGAAGCAGAGGAGAAGGGAGGAAGTTCCCTGTAGAATCCCTCTTGATCCTTCAATTAATTTTTTGCGGGCAGGTTGTGAGAATGGGTCTAATTTTAACATGGCTGAAGCCTCTTCAAGGTGTTTTGAAGCCAACTCAACCCTTTGGAGTGCGGATGGCATATCCTGACGAAGGATGGGGTCATCTGAACTTTGAATCGTCTCTTTGCCCACTTTGACCAAATTAGCAACTGCTCGGCTAACGGCAAATACGGGCTTCTCCAAGTCTGGCATTGCATTTCCATCTTCGGCTTCTTGATGAAGAATGACAAGGCGGGATACCTGAAATCCAATTATTATATTGCTTAATTGCGTGCAATAACTTTCATTCTTTAAAATTTGATTCTGAGTTTTGAAATTATGTATTCTATCCATGAGTTTTTGCCCTTACAATTATTATTATTTCTTGCAAAATGGTCGTAGGCCGCCATATTCAACGTACTAGTATGCGTCTGTGATATATTTTTATTATACATACACAGAGTGATGGGATATGCCGATTTGCTAATATACCAACCAGAAGAACCAGTGCAAATAAACAGATAAGGATTTTGATGTAGGGGTTCATCTTGTAAATATAATGTTCTTGTCATAAGATTGAGTTCTATAAACTTATGGCGTACTTATATACTCCTAAGATATGCATACATAACACATTTTGAGGGGTAGAGAAGGAGTGAGAAAGATCGCATCACTCTTAATTTGTCTTCAAAACAAACTGTTGTTTGGCACGCACTTGTAAATACAGATACACTGAGTATATAAAAGCAAACACATTAGAGGATTAGAGGACTCACAAAATCTGCTGCTTTAAATCTTTTACCTACACACTACACATATCTCTCTCCCTGTGTCTCCCACGTCAACTCCTTCATGCATGGCAAAGTCTGCGTAAAATTTGATAGACTAAGAAGTCATATAATAAATACTAAATAAAAATTTATATCTACCTATACAGAAACATACACAGGATTTGATCATATTATATATGTGCTCCTTTTAATAATATACATACACTATCATATCATTATCACCCCGCAATAAATATATGCATACAAACTCTTCAAGGTATTGGCAGTAAAATCAACAATAATATGTTGGGCTTTATGTGGGCAGATTTTGCATGGTTTTACATCGTATTTTACATCGTAAATTTCCGGTATCAAATGTAAAACATGTGTGTATTAAGGGTGAAATTTAAAGGGTTATCGCGTACTATTAAATAGGCATGCACCTCCAACGTGGGAAAATTCACTTCACATATGTTGAAGTTCATATATGTCATCATCTCGCATATCATTAGTCCATAAGAATCAACGATCCATCTGTATACTTCCCAAACTAAGAAATGATTGGGAATATATCGAAATTCTCTAGGAAAGTATAAGTTTAGCATTTACACACACCCTTTAAATATCCTATAAAGCTCTTGTACATATATAACTATGCAAGATTTTCTCCATCTCCCAGAAAGTAAATACAGATTGAAGATTGCTATACTATAGTGAATCATAGTAGAGCTACATAGATTTCATATTTTTTACATGCATTTGTCGGTATCTATACGTAACCGGCTTCTCATACAATGGCAATTCATAAAAAATTCGTGATCCCCAGCTATCAACCAACTTCTTTTAGTTTAGTAACTTTATAACTTCCAAATACAAGTATTTTATCTCTCAATGTATTAAAAGAACTGTTACAAAACACACCCGTTCCTTCTCCTAATTGTATAGTTCCACCTGAGACAGGAAAGCAGTTATAATAGGAGAAGCACCTTTACTCCACTCCTTCCCTTTACGTGTGTAATAATCACGGCTTCAGATACCCACAATGATGAGTGACGACGAGTTGACGGGTAACGTGGTATTATACGACCACGCAACTTTTTTTTATTACCAACCTAAACCCATAGGATTTTAATGTGCTACTACCTACTACATACGAAAATCTGTATATATGTAGAGCTGCCACCGATGAAGTTTTCATATACTGTGTATACATGTATATTCTTCGACAAATATAAATTAAAGGCATAACCCGCTGATTATAGTCAAGTGTATAAATCGAATCTCACTCCGAAATTGGCACGAACCTGGCTTGAACAAACAATCAGTAATGGCTTTTCAAATCAAAACTTACATTGACCCACATCCATGTATGTATTACTTATACTTAACTTAAGTATAGAAAGGCCTAACTAACAGCATTCATGCCTCAAGAACAGTGAGTTATATAGGGAAACACGAAACCAGGATCTGATTCGACTTTTCCTGAATATTTTTTTTTCGTTTTAGAATAAGTGCAAAAAGAATTAGAAGTATAAAAAACTAACACTTTCAACTTCCTACAGCTCTCCTTTTTTCAGCTGATTTATGAATTGCACGGATCCGATCTGCTTATGTATATGATTAGATGATGTATACAGCCAAAACGCACTTTTTATGACATGACATCCTTCCCTGTTTCCCTTAAAAAAACCACCCTTAAAACTTTGATTTAATGTTGGCAAATTCGCCAGTAGCATACAAAAATCATTTGAAGAATAGCTTCAATCATTTTCTAAGAAACTGGATTTTAGGAGACAGTTAACAAACTCCTTAAAGAGCTTGGAGATGCTTGAATAATTAATGCAACATTCAAAATCCTGACATATTTGGAGATTTTTTTATACCTGCACTGATAGAATTCAACAATAAACAATGGATTAATCAATCATCAATAGACTTACCTATCTAAAAGTCAATGACAGAAGGAAAGATGCATAATAATATACTTCTGTGATGGCAGAACGATAAATTTTACATCCACAGCGAAATCTACCAACTATATACAACGAATGGTTATAACTGTAGGATACCATAACAAATACTATTACTGTTTTAAAATATTCAAACTCGTATATACTGAATGAATGAAATCATTGTAACGACACATGCGAGGGAAAATCAGAAAATGAAAGAATGCAGTGTATACAAAGAAAACCACATGTTCAGTCGGTTTAGTTATTAAAATGTCAAAGTGCAGGGGGAAAGGAGGTCGTAAATGAAAGACGGATGGAGATTAAAGAGCGAGAGATAAACAGGGATGGATAACAAGAAGGAACAGGAGTATGAATGCATTTTTAAAGGAATATTACTCATGATGGGCTGATGCAGTAATGGATTGCATGTGTAAAAAATGTAACATCAACCGGTTCACCCACGCTTATACGGCTTGCCCGATAATCATGTACAAAACTCCGTATTAGTAAATTATGTTATAACTATTCTGTGTATTTAGAGGCAGTGCAGTTCGTTTTAATAAGGTGATGTCAATCTAATTTTGCTTTCATGATGCACCATGTTTCCCTTTTTTCTATGCAAAATCCGCTATGTATTGCATTCTTAAAAACATTCCATTCCTAATTTCATATAAACAATAGTGCAAGCGCCGTGAACCAGTTTTACTTTAAAAAAATATATTCATAATTTCTAACTCGGAACAACATGAACTTAATTAAAATCTACTATATAATAGCCATTGTCATCCTTAAAACGTTAGAATAACAATTGTAAAATACATTCTAATCAACGACAATGCACTGCTAACAAACTTAGAAGATAATAATTAATTGTCAATCCGCAACTCACATTCTCTATATAAATGTAAGATTTAAAATGCACATGAATAAATAAAATGAAAGTAAAATAAAAAATAATGAATTCGAAATGCTGTCTTCATAATGTCCAATTGCCAGAAGAGCAGCTGATACTTAAAAGTCATTCTGTAAGACATGTTGTCAAACTTAATCGATAATTTACAGATAGTCACAGATTCCACAAAACGACTGAAGCAGAGCGATTCGTACAAAAACAAAGTAAAACAGCAGTTACAGAAACAAAATGTAACTCTCTACCATCTCACCAGTTAACGCTATGTATTCTGCATATGGTTAGGTAAAAAAATAAATGAAATGATCAGCATGAAGAAGACATGATTCGTAGCCAAAAAGGAGCGAGTTACATGGATGACGACATGAAAATTCGCATAAAAGCATGTTCACACCAGTAAATATGTAATACATAATAAGAAGGGGGTTTACATATGAAGAAGGGTTTCGTAAAAGTGAAACCGCACTGACGAAATTTCACACCAGAAGTAAAAGCAACTATTCTAATTCTACATAATAGGTGGAACTGGAAATTAAACTTTTCCTTGTTGTTCGGAGGAATTGAAATTGTGTGCGGTGTTTAGCACTGTACAAATGATTATTGGTAGCAAACATGTCTGCATATCCATAAGGAAAGGAAAAAAAGAACCATAGTATAGATACTGCTGCTACACTTTAACAATTCAAGCTAACTTCCTACTCCACAAGAACCAACTCCACCATCAGTATTTAGAGTATGATGTTGACAGAAATATTTTTCGGAGCAGTAAACTTTCTTCTGCAGTAAACATTCATATACCAATATTCAACGGAACATTCATAGTCCATCCTGACAACAACAACCATAGCATAACATGCATTCCATCCCTATACTTCCCTGACAGACGGATGATATAAAAAGCTTTACGGTAAATAGTAAACGAGCCGAGAGTAAACAACAAGCGCCTCTTCCTCTTCAAGTTTTATATTGACCAAAGAGATCAACACACGCAACTATAAAGCAGACACGAGAGAGGTGTATACACACCGGTCGGACGATATTTTACTTTTACACACGAAGCTTACTAGAACGATGCCGGCTCTTATTCCTCCGACCTTTAAATATATCGCTCCTTTGAGATCCGTTCTTTTGTATGTATATGCATGTTCAAACACTTTACAACAAGATTCCTGTCTCACACTCTTTGTAGTTTCGTGGACGAGAAGAAGAAACTTATTACTATACATATAGTTTGTTTACAAATAATAGTCGAGACATATACTAAAACTGTATTTACATTTCAAATATTAAAAGCCTTATTCAACCCTTTACACATCCCTGACGGACTCCATTCGGGTCTACGGTTGTTTTTAATCAACAGTGCAGGGTATACATATCATGAACCAAAATGTATTTTGCATATTTAAACAATCTAGGGAGCAACTTATAAAGGTAACAACTAACACCTTTTATTCTCGCCTCGTACACACACACAACCACCTGAACCACCAACCCTGAAAGCACAATTTCAACTAAATTCATGCTTAGATACAGTGTATTAATAAACAAAAGGTGTTGTTCTGGAGGAGCAGCAATGTTAAACAGGCGTGTATAGAAAAGAAGAAGTTCATTAAAGTAACGAAGTGTAATAAGTTTATTATGTAACTACACGGTTCGTGTTAATTCGGTATACAAAGGAAATGACCTTAAAGTCGACAAACCAATAATGTCTATATAGGATTTACACACAAGGCTTGTTTAAAAGATTACGGGGAGTCCAGACATATTATAAAGCCTTATGAGAAGAAAAAATTATGCAAAATTGTGGCTACACACACTTATTTGTTATTAGATATTCCAAATTGAAGATGTATTTTATATTCGGGGTGTAAGTGTAGGCGTATACTACAAAACAATCTATAACACCAAAGTTTTCCTGTTCACGATCCCTCGTTCATGCTAATTCGGTGTAGGAACAAATTACGATCACGAATTAAATATCAACTCCAGTTTTCGTAGTCTATGCTATAATATGTAACATTCTGTTATAACATGAGAGGAAATGTTAAAACTTTTTAGCCATAGTAAAATCGTATATAGACATTTTTCTATAAAACCAAACGTGTCTTGTTTGCAGATAGAGTAATAATAAATATGCAAATATGTAGATACCTTCTACGACTTGTGTACAAGTAATAGATGTAGCTTCAGCACATGGCTAACATTTTGAATTTACTACCGACGTTTTAATCTTTACGACTTTTGTTCTCATCTAACTTTGGAACTTGAATCCCTCCACAAGAACTTAGCAAGAATGTTAAAAGAAAAATGGATATCTTGGGATAAAAGGGGAGAATATGAGTCCATGTCACGGCCAGTTGAGCAGAAAGGGAAATTCGAGGAAACTTCCATGCTGAGTGAACGTCACATACACATAAATACAATGAGCCAGAAATATGCAAATAAATCTTAAATCCAAAGCGTTCGGACCAGTGACTTTTAAAGCTAGCGTTTCAGCTTTTCCAAAAAGCTACATTAAACTCAGGACATGCATAAAACAGTTTTGAGTCGGAATGTCCTGATATTTGACATTTGTAAGGAGGGTAGGGGACAAATAATATCCCGCTCTGCAGACTTCAGTTCTTAGATATCTTAGAGTTATATATTTAGTTACATTTTCTTAAACCATCTTTATACGCAATTCATACACATTTGGTCATGAATATAAAATGGATAAATCCGAAAAAAAATATTTGTCATCCCGCAATGTGCAACTTAAAAGCTTTGCAGAAAGCCAGATAAAATATATTTGATTTCACTGCAATAATAAAAACCAATGCGTACACCCCTTTTCCTTATCTTTTTAGGTTTTCGGTGGAACTTATCGCCTTGGATTTCAAATTCCAGTAGCAATGCGTGCAGGTTTAGATAATTAAATATTAGAGACGTAGATACATAAACTAAGAAGCAAAATAAACCAAGCCGGGTTCACATTAATATAAGCTCGTACTGTCAACTCATACAAAGCAACGCCGCAGTACAAAACGTATGTTCTATGTCGATCTCATCACGTCCTCGCTTCAACTTGAGATTGAGAAATTCCCTCATTTATCTTCAAGACATTTAATGAAAAATTTCGGAAATAAATTTTTAGGGTAGAATTCCGATGAATCCAACGATAATTAATTTCCTCTCTATGCTCATTTCTGTTTGAAATTAAGCGTAAATCGTTAATTACAAATTCAGTCAGCTTGCTTGCCCACTTGGAGTTTCCGTGTAATTAATTTTCAATACGGTGACAGCGGGTTCATTGAATTCTCCAAAGAAAAAGGAGGCCTGGCTTTCGGGACCATCTTATACATAGAAAATACAGGATACGAAAGGATGAAAGACCGGGAAACCGGGGAGATTAAATAAAAAAATGAGCAACGACTCAAGAAATAATAAAAGAGAGTAGCTGAAGCTGAACTCACTTCCTATAGCATAGCTTCCTAGGTACATAATATGAACGAGGACAGTTAAGCTGGGGTTTCTTAAAGATTCTCCTCTGTTTATCAAATCTCATATGTTTGTTGCAGGGTATGTACATGGTGAGTAGAATAGAAACATACCGAAAATTCCGAAAGTACGGTGAATAGTATAGTAGTAGTTCTATGCTCCTGACCTGCTCCTGCTGGATGGATGAGGGAGATGAGGATGGGATATGTAAGTTTCACCAACAACTGTGTATAATAGTGTGCTACAATAAATAAAGCAACTCCTCACGTATGTAATAACAATAAGGATATATTGCTCGAGCTTTGATACACTTATAGCAAGTGTACCAAAAGAGCTAATAGAGAAGACAGGAAGTACAAGTCATGAAGTAAAACAGAGGAGGAAGGTGAAAATCTGGGAGGGACACGTAGAAACTAATAGTAGTATTTGTACTATAGTAGTTCTGTAGTAGTGTAGTTACATCGCAATGCTCCTACTAAGCTACAACAGGGTCTTGTATTTTTTTTTCTTGAGGAAATCCGAAAATAGCATCCTCCCTCTACGTGTCTAGCTTGTTGGTATGAAACGAATTGAAATCCCTTTGAAAAAATCTTCGGCAAGTTAGGTTATCGTTAGTTATGTATGTGCATAGTATTCTGCAGCAGAATTATAATAAGCAAAACCTTACATAACCCTACTGTGCTTATATAACCCTTCCATACCTAAACACGTAACCCTAGTATACTTAAACAAATCCCGTGTATTGCAATATCTTTTTTTTTGACTGGTAACTTGACTTACTTCCGATGCCATTTTCGTCTCATCTCCCCTCTGCCGATTTCTACATCAATGACTCACGTCTTTTTAAATCATTCCTTGCACATGACGTGCCATCGTCCTTCCGACTTTAAAATGTATACACACTTCCACCACAATATCAGTCTGCATCGTAGAAATTTTGAAAAGGATTCCATCTACGTAAGTACATTTGCAAGTGTACTTCCAGCAATCTTGTAGACATTTTGACAGCAATTTTAACAAAATCAAAAAATGTTACCGATACAACTGTGACATTTAAATGTGTCTCGGTACATAACAATCTATCTATCTATAATCATACTGCCACTATCTATGTACGCATACTGAAAATACAAAAAAATGTGCAAGATTCCTGACGCCTGAATGTGCATTTACTTGTCAGTGGCTTCAATAACATATAGAGCCACTACAGCGGAAACTGCAATGATGAGGTCATACTACATGGAATTTCTTAGAAAAAGAAACAAATCATGCTTTATCTGCATGTAGAATTGCTTCATATATGTATATCAAAATAAAGCATCATGTACGTACTAGTATATACTCTATCTTATCACTCTGAAATAACAACATTTCTGAACATAATCCAGTATTCTCAGAAGAATAGTAAAAAAAAGTACAGTACACAGAACACTATGTCATATTAGGGGGAAGAGATGAGAATTGTAAAAACTGAGCAGAACATTTTCCAAACGAATTCACTCAGTCCGTGCTCATCATGACGTGGTCATAAATTATGCTTCAATGTTCGTCAAAATGTAGCTGATAATACAGATTATGATTTTTTTCACTCTCTACAAGTACATAACATACTTGAACATACTATGACAGTGGTTTGGTGGAGAGTTTAGATGATAAAGTCCTGTTTATGTAAGTATGCGCAGATGAAAAAAGACCTCGCCTTTAATAACTCATATGAGGTATTACAGTCAAGATAATATGAAAGACTTCTTCAAGTTCAATTGGAACTGCAATGGAATTTACAATGCAAATCTTGAAATCTTGGTCATGTTTTATCTTCCTCTCTCTCTTTCTGTCTCCATGTCTGCTTACTCCCTTCGTCTCCTGGATTGAAGTAAAAAAATACTGTCCTTCTTTAAATTTAATACCACAGTCTTGGGTACACGGCGATATATTATACATACACCGATACACCTATATAGATATGTTTCTTATATCTATACTTATGCACACTGTTGTGCAAGTGTGTTGTTTTTGTTGTTATCACCCATCACGCCTGTCTCATATGCTTATAAAAACTTAAACTGCTAACAACTTAAGTCAACTGCAATTTATTAATTTATTTTGCGATGCCTGCTGCATTACAATGAATGTATCAATGTACATACATACAATAAAGCTAATGTTGGCAACTTAAAATTAAAAATAATTACTGGTTTTTAAATGAAAAATTACATATCTCCTGCTGTAAAACCCGATGACGATATCATTACTTTACTTACACACGATTAAGACATTTATCTTTTATCATGAGGACAAGATTTTGCAAAAGACCGCCTACTAAAGTTTTTACAACTGATAAAGTAATAACAATAATAATTGTATCATTACACTTGATTAGTAGTGACTTATTGCTAAGTGCTTATATTACTATACTCAACAAATGTTCCGGAAAACTGCAACCATAAAACTTAATGCTTAAATTAAGCATTAGTCAAATTTTGCAATTGAGCTGAAAATGACCAGAAGCATTAATTATATCATGATTAATGGGGAAACGCTATACTGATGATAAACTTTGAAGTATACACTACAAAAAAAATTGCAATAATAATAACAATATGAATAATCCAGCCGCAAACAAGCACGCTGCTTAAAAATTATTAATTATTCCAGTACAGAATGTTTGCATTTGAGAAAAGAAAAAAGCAGTTCATACATAATTACTTGAAGGCAACATTTCTATATTTATTACATATCTGTAATTACTCGAAACGTCGAAACGCTTTTTACACAAGGAGCAGCAATAAGCTTCACCAAGATAAAAAAAACACACGAGAACGACTGTCAGCTCGTACGAGGAACTCCCAGCAAGTTTTTTCCCTCACACACAAATGTTGTTAGGAGTTGGAGTTGGAGCAATATGCTTTTTTAAATATAATGTTGAAGCTGTTGAAGTTGAAGGTATATGCTCCGAAGACTGAAGACTACGATAGCAAATTACGATGCCAATTTTTGATGACGACGATGTAAAAGTGTGCTTGTGTGTGTACCTCTTATGTAATAATAAGTACTGATATCATATGAATTCAAGTAAAGTCAAATTATACACACTGTGGTGTTATATGTTACTAAAGCTACAAAATGTATACATAAAAGCATCATATAATGTAGTTACACAGAGAGTAGAAAGAATAATCACGGGGCAGAAGACCTCGTCATAGTTATTATTACTTCGAATTGACTCTGAATGAAAAGCATACAATGTACACACACGCCTCTAATTAAACTATCGCCGTTCTATGTAATCATTATTTCCGGTTGCTCACTGCACTATGACCAATCATCATGTCAAATAATTACGTGTCAATTGACTGACAATCAAGTCCATCATCATGCAATTTATATGCTTGATATACATAAAAATTGCCAACAATCACGAGAGTGACGAGCCGCCCGGCTCAGCCGCTCAACCGATATAATATATATTATTTCATATAATATTCATATATATTTTCTAATTACCTTCATATAAATTTTCTAATTACAGTATGCATAAAAATTCCAAAATTGTCAATAATGGAGGTTCTTCTTTTTTTGATTGACCTCTAATAATAGACAGTTGTATATATGTATGTAGATGACTGCTAAAGTAATTTTTCATTATCGTTCCCCGTTTTTATTCCTTGCTTTCTTCTTTCCCATTTTAAGCATGTTCTGACCATAAAATCGTAATAACTAGTCATTTTTTCCTGTCAGATCAAAATGCTGATACTCTGGATAAATTTACATGCCACTTTTGCCATAATAATTGGATTGGAATCATATCAAGAAGATTATTGATTAAAATCCGGCAGCAATAATTTGCAATCCGGCACAAAAATGCATATCCGTGTGTGAGAAATAGAATACATTCCATATATGATCCTTATGCATGTACATATAATTACTGTTATTTGTTATGTATATAAAGGATTTAATTCTTCAAATAATGTTTGAAATACTAAACAGCACCTCATATGGCTATTTGCAAGATCGTTATTTAATTTCCTGTACCCTCAAATGTGGCAATTTCGTACATCCTGACTGCACTAATTAGATTGGTAAAGATAGGAAACCACAAACTTATCCGGTGATTTTGACTCAAAAAAGTCAAAACATTATGTACACTATATATCTTTTTATTTTACATACAGTTATAGTTCTAAAGCAAATAACATTCCTTCCATTGTATGTATAATTACTAATTACTATCTAGACTAGAGCAACATTATTAATGATTTTTGCTATACAAAAACAATAAAACAAAAACCTTGAGCTGACCTACAATATATAAACATCTATTATATTACATGATTAATGACATTTGCAGAGAATGTTTTTTGAACTTTTGCCCACAACAGCAGAACTATATACCAATAGTATATATATATATCTATATAGTTGTAATATAGAATTGGCGAACTGCTGGAGATTGTCTATTGCGAACAAAATGCAAGAAAGAGAGATATGCAGAAATATAAGAACAAAATAATAATAAGACAAGAGGCACGAAACCGATCAGCTGATATTGCCATCATCAATAATTTACGGATCAGATCAAGTTGACTATAATAGTCACGAATCCTGAACTTATTATAAATAAATAAACACCGAGTGTAGATCAAAACCAAATAAGTGTCACCATTTATCATAAAATTCTATACACATGTATACCAAATTAAATAAAAATGGATCTTTTAAAATACTCCATAATATTATAATAGCAAATATCCAAAACTGCCAAAAGTACAAAAAATTGTATAATAATAATTTACCTGTTGAGCAACAGGATCCAAAATACTTTCGATGATTTTCGTATGGAACACGGGCATTGTGCTGGGTCACACACAGGCACGATATAGGCACGATTTGATAAAATAGATTTAATAATAATAATAATATAAAAAATGAGGATGACGCCCGGTAGGGAAATTAGAAAAAACTAGGAGTAAAATACAAATAATAGTATTAACAACAACAACAACAAGAACAGCTGGAATACCGGGAATATCGGGTAAAAACAATTGATTCAGGTATGCAGTAGGGCTGCATATATTTGTAAAAGGAGTGAATTTTAGTATTTCTGGCACAGTTGGAGTAGCAAGAAGTCCATATATAGCTATATAGAGATGATATAACCAAAAGTATATGCTTAAAAACAATTGACAGATATTTACTATTTATGGCAGAAGGGTCCCAAAATTATAGGAATAATATTTAGTAAGAAAGATATTGGTTGTATATATTTAATAATAATAATATAATTTAACAAAAAATAATTCCAACAACTGCCAGCAACAAATCCGTTCCTGCTGTAGACGGTTGAAGGAGAACATTCCAACTGACGACCAGACTACAATGATACGCGGTATGTAATGCAATACTCAACCCTTTCCTTTCACATCACACAAGACTTCACTTCACACACAAACAAGGCATGCTGCACCCGGAGTCCTTTTACTTTCCTTCTTTTGCTTCAGAGCTTATTCCTTTTCCTATTCCATCCAACGATACGAAACGAACCTGTGGGCCTGCCTGTCTTCTCATCCTTTAACAAGCATCAGCATATACAAGATCATATACATGGCTTGGCTCCTCGTCTCATCTGCACAGGAACAGTTTTTTCATCATCATGTTTTGGTCTTTCCTAAATTTTTTTCTCGCACTCATCCCAACAACCAAGAAGCTCAATCCTTTAAACTAAACTCTCGGACCCACGAGAGTTCCTCTTTCCTTTTTTTCCTGCAACATGACTATATTGCGGACTGACTATAAAACTATAAACACAACTACAGTATTGTATAAATATACTTCTGATTTTGATATTATACATTATTTTTATATAAAAAAATTATACAATATAAGAATAGAGATTATGTAAGTAGAAGAAATGCATCTTACATCTAAAAGGACCACTGTCAACGTACACTAGATACTTAAACATAGTCCTGTGTACACACAACTACCACTACCAGTCTATGTATTCTGTATTCAGAGTTGTTGGATGCAGTGGAGCTTATTTTTTTCAATGCAAGATTTATTTGACAATCTTTTTAGGCTGCTACTGTGTACTGTACTGTGTGTGTATGTAGAATGTACATGCACGGGCAATGGAAGGTCGCTCGTGCAAGGAACGTGAGTTGACATTAATCCTACACAGAAAATCCCAGAGCTTCTAGAGTTCTAGGAGTATCAGTATACACAAGATTACTATAATAATCTATAGTAATCTTGAGTATACATATCTGTTTGAAGGGAATCTCGTTGGTAATAAATACATTGGGCTTTAAACTGGCTTCAATCATCAAAATCAGATCAAAAACATTTACATTTCTCCACACCTACGTACTACATATCTACATACAAATATGCAATATAGTAGAAAATAGATGATGCACAATATGTTGAAGTTGATATGAGTAGTACAACCTTCAGTGTTAAAGTAAAATTTTAATTTCCTTGATAAATATTACAAGAAATGTACGAAACTATAACGCTATACTTAACCTTTTGGGTATATGTACATACAAGATACAAAACGAGTACATCATTGCAGATTTTAAAGGCTCTTGGGGAAGTGCAATAAATTGGAGCATACATACGTAACATGTACTGTGATGAGAAACATAATATGTAGGAAGTTAGGAAGTATGTTAAATATTATAATTATTAACTTTCATGTCGAGAATAAACGTCTACTACCACTACACAGTGAAGGTAATAATACGTAAATAACAATGTTTGTAATAAAATCGGAATTCGTAGGACTTATTTCTTTGCAAATGATATCTTGACAGCGTTCGTCGGCGTAATTTTGAACCCGTTTAGAGCCTCTTTAGCAGCCGATGACTGTAATTCATTTTCAAATTCCACAAATGCTATGTCATGTCGACCTGGAACTAAACGGACTTCTTTGAATCCAGGGAACCTGAAATGATTTTCAAAAAAGTTTGTTATCTCCGAAAAACGTTGTAATCATGTTATACATTTCGTCAGAATAATTTGAAGGGAATGTAAAAAAAACGTACTGGTTGAACAACATCTGCAACATGAGCTCGGTGGTTTCTTCGGGCAAGTTTGTCAAGAACAAGATTTGATTTGGCGGTTGCTCTCCCATTTGTGCCAATGCTGGGTGTCCCACTGTTTCAAGAAATGATAATATTATTATAAAACCATTTTAGGGGATATCTATTGAGCATTGAATTACTACATATTATAGGGGATTTATATTAATTTTATTCTCTCTTCTTTGAAACAACTTACTCGGCTGCATGGGCATGCCATAGCCCATCATAGGATTCATAGCAGGCTGCATGGGCACTGGAGGCAATTTCTAAAGTTTATCAATAAAAAATACTTGTTACAACATTTTAACTATCATAAATTTCAATATTAACACAATACAAGGTTAAAGTATCGAATACCACGTTCAACAACTTTACCTGCTTGTTTTCCTTCGACTTCTTCTTTTTCTTCGCATCCTCCTTGCTCTTCTTCGGCCTCTCGCTATACGTTCCCTTCATTTTAGCTATAACATCCGAGTCGGTTTTCGAATAGTTGATTCTCTGTCGGTTTAAATACATGTATCATTTACATTTCAGCTCAAACTCTTTCCTTTCTTTAATTAAAACACATTTCCAATTATCTCACCATCGGTTTGTCATAAAAAGGGAAACCCTGCATAGATCTGAGCGCATTGGAAGCACTATTTATTTCCTTAAAAATAACCCAGGCTTGTCCTCGCAATCGCAGCGTCTTCAGCGCTACAATGTCTATGATAGCTCCAAACTGAGAGAAGATAGCGTACAACGATTTCTTCAGTTCTGAAAGCATCCAAATTAAAATCACAATAGTATTATCCATTATAAAATACCCAAATTCACAATTTAAAATTTTGTAAGTATATTAAACTAATAACTAAAGCAATACTCTAAACATCCCCTTTTCGTCATTACACATTTAGTTTCTTAAATACAATACAGATTAAATCATAGTATGTAAAAGATTTTACTCCACAAGTAAAACAATAACCAACCTTCTTTTTTAACTTTCTCGTTCAAATTATTAATGTAGATGGTATGATTGGGACGCACGTCCACAGTGTTCTGTCCTTGCATCTTGCTTTCCTTCAGCTGTCAAAAAACAATAACATTCCACATTAGAATCAGGTATATACATTAAATACAAAATAAAGGTATAAAATATATAAACATGAGATAATCCGCAGGCTTCAAGCGCTCGAAAATCTTAAGTTCTATAAATCTTTAAATAAATTAAATAATGATAATAAAGAACTTGAAATAAAAGAAGCACATTTGACAATCTTCATAAATGAAATTTATAATTTACTAATTACATAGGATTGCTAGAAAATTCTAAAAAATTTAATATTATAACAAAATTAATTTACCACACAAAATACTGTTGTACAACACAAAAACAGTGGTACACTAAAAAAAAAGAAGTCAAAAGTGGCTGAAAAAGCTAAAAATTGTGTGCAAAATTGAATAATTTCCTTCTTTCCAGCGTGCAATGTATAAATTTACAATAATGCTTACCAATCTTTTCAAACCTTCCAAAGACAAATTATTTCAACTTCTCCAGCTCTATTAACTGCAGAAAAAACAGATTAAATAGAAGTCTGTCAAATCAAAATAGTGTTTCTCAATTTCCAATATCAATGTATTAACTTTCCCTAGTTTCCTTAAATTTAGCTCATCAATGTCCTCAAATGCCTCAAAAGTCCACAACCCAAATGCCGAACGAACGCCGACGACGGACGGCTTCTAAAATTTCAATGCTCCCGCCAGTGCCAGCATTCCCACAGGTGGCGTCAATGTGTTCAAAAATTTCGTGAATCAACTTCTAGCGTCGGTCAGATGGCAATTTGTCTCGGCTCTCTCTCCAGTCTCTCAGCTCCAGCAGCAGTATCAGGAAAGACCAAAGGAGCCATCCTCCCTAATTCCATATGTACTTTAACATTTGCAGCAGCAGCATTTATCGTCGTTGAAGAGGCAAATATAACTATCAGCACAGTTGCCAAAATTGAATGACTGCAGCTTCCGATTATTATTATTTTAAAGTTCAGAATGCAAAAGTGACTATCCCGTATATTTAGCATTTGCAAAGATACATATGCGGTGGTAACTGTGAATATTTTCCCTTTCTACAACATGCTACAAGACTCATCGAGTCATCACCTCATCAGCAGTGCGAGCCAAAATAAATATGTTGAAAATCGCGAAAAACGATTTGCGAGCAGTAGTACAAAAACGGGGGAAAGAGCTAAATAATAAAAATTTGCACGACATTGAGCAAAATTTTAAGCATTCAAAAATATCTTGTACATTTTACGCAAAATAGTCAATTTAAGGCAGAAAACAAATGTATGAAATTATTTTCATCTACACTTTTGCCCCTGAAAAGTTGCTTAAAATACAAAAACCTGCTTAAATAAATTCACAAAAAATTGAGAAACGGTTGATTGAAAGTTGGAAAGGGCAAATTAGAATTAAAAGTAAAAGAAAAAATTGTGAAATTGTAGGCACAAGATGCAAATTAGGGCAAAAATTAAAAAAAATCACTTAAAAACGCGTCAAGTTTGTCAACACAACGTTTTGCAAAATTTTGAGGAAAAAAACGCGAAATGGTCCCAGCTAGGGTTAGCAATGGCGATATGTCGATACGATTCTCGGTTTTATCGCCACATTTTCAGCGATAATTCGACCGATTTTAAAAAAAAATTAACGTCGGTGAGGTAGGCTCAATTTACCCAAGGCTTAGGCCAAAGTTTTGCATACTTTTGGTTGAAAATATTCAAACTTAAGTAACTTTTTCTAATTTTCAGACAGGGAAAGGTTGGATTCATTTAAAAGTTAACATGGGGCATATTTTGACGTTTTGGCTGTTTAGGGGCAGTGTAAGAAATTTAATATTTCCTGAAAAACGTCAAAATGTTTCAAATTTTACCTGTAAAGGGCGACTTGTCACGTTAAAAAAATTATTATTTTTAAGTTTTAAACAAGATTATTTAAACCTTTTTTTAAAACCTGTAAATTTAAATTTTTTTATTACGGATATACCGATCGATATCACCAATAAATAACGATTGAAGACCATAATTATTTTAAGATTTACCGAGACCGATATTTACGATATTGAATAACTGGCGATATTTTTGGGGATTTTGCTTTTGGGAAATGCGCTATTATACTGATGGCAAGGCCAACACAAAGACCATGCTTTTGAACGACATAGTCAGTTTTGCATTGGAATTTTTGTGGAATATCATCTGAAAATTGTAACCATATTCTTGCGTTTTAGCAACTGTGCCGATAGTTATATTTGCCTCTTCAACATTGAAATATGTGTTGCAATAAAAGAGAATCGAATCGTATGTATTCCCGTTAAAATATTGAGCGGATTAAATATCAAATCATCAAATGTATAATACAAATGTTAAGCACATTTTTATACTTTCATATATGTATAATGCGTCTGTTTTTTAATGGATTTAATAAATGCAAGTTATAGCTTTAATTTAACGCATTTAATTTAATGCATAGAGGAAGAGTTATTAAATAATAAATAAAAATCGCTGTGGCTGCTGATCCGCTGTGGATTTTGAACATGTGAAGAGCATCTATACGTTAGCATGGGCATTATGTAAGGACGGAACTCGTGATGAACATTTGGCACGGTGTTCGGTTTCTTGTATAATGAGACACACTATGGTGTTTGGTATGGGAAATTAACATTGAGAGATCCAAATCCAGAAGAACATAGAACAGCCCTTTAATTCCCTTTCGCCTTTAAACTAAATGCAATATTAATTGCTGCTCTGGCTCTTATATGCTGTTAAATACTGTCTATCCTATCCCTGTCTGTTGTATACTGCTGGAGGGTTTAATATTGGAATTATCTAAAGGAGATACCTATTAATATATGCGAGTTATACATTATATATGTCTCCTATTATAAACTATAGGTATTATAGATCATATTATTAATAAATATCCTAATAGACAGATTAATTCTTCATCATTGGAATTGGAGAACACTCCTTAATTTAATCATTATTTTAACTGTCTTGAACGATCTCGCTCTGTATTGTCCTTCATCCTTTAAATAATCATTTTTTAAATAAATAATATTCAAGAATTAATCCAAATTGTCAACAACATCCAGCCTAGTTCAGCGGGGGGTGACAATTATTATTAGACAACAAATTAATGTGTTAAAAATATAGTGGAAGCTGAAAGCGGGAGAGATTTATTGTTGAGGTTGTCATCAGGGATTGAGTAAAGTTGATGTTCATCAGATTAGATCATTGATTGTTGTGTGTTAACTTTCGAAGAACGGAACCGGTAGTGACATTTAGCAAAATTCTGAAATGTACGTAACTTGTGTGTATTATTGTCAATATTATGTACAGAATTAAATTGTAAAGGACTAAATGATAGAGGTTATAGATCAGTTGTTGTTGTGTGTAATTATGGGATGACGATGTGGATGTAATGATGGGATAATTAATTTAATTTTGGTGAGATTATATCTGTTATTGCAGATTTGTAGAGGTTGGAGTTGGGCGGATTCCTCTGGTGTCTGGTTTGGTCTGGCGCTGTGTGTGTTTGTGTCTCTGCTGCTATCCTGTCATTTATTAAATTAAAGTACACGGAGGTTTTGCGGTTTGGTTGTGTGGCGATCGTCAAGACGGGATATAATCTGACTGTACAGGAAATACGGGCTATTGGACCAATAATAGGTTTTTCTACACTTTAGAAGATGGTGAGTGATCTTTATGATTTGAGGGAAAGATTTTGTGAAGTTACTTTATTGTATTATTATTTATAATTATGATAATTATGTTGGGTTTGGTGTTTTATTATAAATTCCATTTTAAGGATGTCGATATGTAATGTTATGGGCGTTTTATGGGATTTCGAAATACTTATTAGATGAATAATTGTGTATTGTTATGGTTTTATTATTATTTGCAGAATTTTTTCGGCTTCGGTCCCAGTGCGGAAGTAGATATCGTCTTGGATGGTCAGGATGCTAGAAAGACTGCTGAAATAAAGACAGAGGAAGGAAAGAAAGAAAGGCATCTATTGTACTATGATGGAGAAACTGTGTCCGGCAAAGTAATAAAGAGATTTGAAACATTGCTTATTGCTTGTGATACAAGTGTATGTTATTAAGATGTGGTAGTGTTTCAGTGTTAGTTCAAGGTATGGTATGCAATGTAGGAACTATGATCTTTAAAGCTTGAGAAAGTATCTTTAGAGGATCTTTAAAGTTATTTTAGAGGAATGATTACATTAATGTTAAATTGTTTAGACTTGAAGAGACAGAGTTAATTATTATAAATATTTTGCGGTGTGGCAAATTTTGTAATGTGACATTGAATTAACAGGTAAATATTCAACTGAGGAAACCCGGTTCAAGGTTGGATCACTACGGCATCAAGGTCGAGCTGATTGGTCAGATTGAGCTTTATTATGACAGAGGCAACCATCATGATTTTCTATCTCTGGTCAAGGAACTGGCTCGACCCGGGGATTTATTCCAACATACTACCTATAACTTTGAATTTGTCAATGTGGAGAAGCCATATGAATCCTATACTGGAGCTAATGTTAAGTTGAGGTAACGCAACCGTGGTATTGATACAGCTTTGCGTTAATTACAATTTATTGAACGTTGAAAGTTAGAATCTTGACGATGATAGTAAAAAATATTTTTTCTGAATTTTGTAGGTATTTTTTGCGTGTGACAATAGTGCGAAGGCTTTCGGATATAGTGAAGGAGAAGGAGGTTATAGTTCATACATTGTCCCAATACCCGGAAATGAATACTAGCATCAAGATGGAAGTAGGGATTGAGGACTGCCTCCATATTGAATTTGAGTACAATAAATCAAAGTACCATTTAAAGGACGTGATCGTGGGCAAAATTTATTTTCTTCTGGTTAGGATCAAGATAAAGCATATGGAAATTGCAATTATTAAACGAGAAACAACTGGATCCGGTAAGCGTGCTTCTTTGATTAATATCTGGATGTAGTCAGTTTGCAGAAAGCATGTAGTGAATAAATTTGTATCAACTTTTGCAGGTCCTAATACATTTAATGAGAATGAGACAATAGCCAAGTATGAAATCATGGATGGTGCTCCAGTCAGGGGTGAAAGCATTCCCATTCGTGTCTTTCTGGCAGGCTATGAATTAACTCCAACAATGAAGGATATCAATAAAAAGTTTTCCGTACGCTATTACCTCAATTTGGTTCTCGTGGATGAAGAAGATCGACGGTATTTCAAGCAACAGGTAAACTTTGGTTACAGCATTAATACCAGATAGAATCATTAGTAATTTTAGTAGACTTTTTTTTGTAATTTTAACGATGGTGGTTTAACAATATTCTGTACAGGAAATCATCCTATGGAGAAAAGGTGACAAAACCCGCAAGCCATTCCAGACCTCCCTGCAACAGCAGTATCGTCAAATGCAGAACCCAAATGCGCAAATGACAAGTAGTGACCAGTCATTAACAAGTGCCACAAATGATAAAGGTCCACTGGATTTGGATGATGAAGATACTAAAATCGATGTTGAAACAAAGGTTCCAGCTGAAATAGACACGGCCAATGTTTCCAGTGAACCACTACATCCTGAACAACCTACCCCGGATAAAGAATTTCAAACGGTTATTAATAGCGCCATCGGCAAAACTAACCTTGAGAAAGCGAAGGTAGACTCCCCTGAAGAGGAACCTGCTGCTACGGTAGCTCCTTCTAATAATAGTGATACTACTGCAACTTCAACTAAGGAGACTCAACAAGAACCTGAAACAGTTGTAGAAATAGCGCCCATAGAGAAGCCTAAGGTTTCTGAAAAACCTGTAAAAGTGTCTGAAAAACCGGAAAAAGTAAAAGTGGCTGAAAAGCCACAAAAAATTAAAGTGGCTGAGAAGCCGCAAAAAGTTAAAGTTCTTGAAATGCCCGAGAAAGTTGCTGAAATGCCAGAGAAAGTTACTGAAACTCCGGAGAAAGTTACTGAAACACCGGAGAAAGTTACTGAAGCAACGGAAAATGACACTCCAACTCCCGAAAGCGTTTCCGAAAAAGTAGAAGAAACTATTGAAAAAGTGGAACCTTCTGTTCCTGAAGCTGCCAAAACAAATTCAGAAGATCGCGAAAATGCAAGCCCTACTGTGAGCATCGTAACTGAATCTGAGACTGGATCTCCTTGATTTTCCATTTTCCGCTATAGATAAAATACTTTTTTTGTAATTTCCTACACTGGCATTTCTGTAAAGTAAATGCAACTATTGGCATCTCCACTATTTGGTACACACATGTGTGTACATACATGTGACTTGAAATTGGAATCACGATACAGTATGAAAATATTGTAAATTCTAATTGTAAGTAATACGGTTGAAACTCTGCTCTTTGCCTTAAAATATGACTTCGTAAAATATATGTATTTATCACCGAGATACGTAAAGTATAATAATAGAAGGTCCGTATGAGTATAAAAATAGGCTAAACATGTAACTCAGGATTGCGTGTCCATTTTTCAAGTTAAGTTTAAAATGCAGTTAGAGCTCTTTTATTAAATAATAAAATATTTGCCGATATGCTAAACTCTCAAGAATTCTTCTTAGTATCTTCAAGCAAGTCGAAGATTACACTAATACTGGGTAACTAAATATTGAAATGTTGTCCGAAGATTGTGGACTTTTAGCAGCATTACGTTAATATTTAATTTAATTAATAAAATGAGCAGTGAATATTGTTGCTCTTTAATAGATATATTATTTATTATCATTCATGTATGATAATTTGTTTAATTCTTGTTAATAGTTGGTCAAAATATAGACAGGAGTCAGCAGAATACTTGATGGTTGTTTCATGTGGTCATTTTCAGCAGTAATAATAATATAATGAAGTGTTATTTTCACGTACTCTTTTCGTAGTTGTTTTGTAGCCCAGTTAAGTTCAGTTGCTTAAATGGTAAGCTTTTAGGAGCGCTGGCATTATATATTACCAAATTTCCAACGCCTTTCCTGTAGTGAAAATGGATAAATTCCATTTCGTTGTATTTATTTATACTAAAAAGTATCTCTCTGCAGTGTCTCCACTTTAGTTGTATATGGTTAATTTCCTCATAAACCGAACTGAATTCTCCTTGTTGCCCACTATTAAAGTTTCTGTGCCTGACAACTCTCAAGTATTGAAATGTTTTTGCAATGCTTAGTCAAAATTATTGGATAGCATTATTGTACGGAATAACTACTTATTGTTAACAATTTATAAATCGTAAAATAGGAGTTCGCAGAGGGAATGAATGTTCAGTATACACGGTAGAGTATATGTAAAGGAAAGAATAACCGTGGACATCCATAATGTAAAAAATTGTAATGTAGCAATTAAAATAGAGAAAATAAAAGTTGAATAATTAATAATAATTAATTTTCTTTAATCCTGGTCAGCCCTAAAATCCAAGAAGACAGTTGTTTCTGTACTAAATATATGTATTCAAACTCTGCATCTCGGTAATCTCGTGGTTCAAACAAGTTTTTCCTGAGACTTCTGGAATGCTTAAATATTCCCAAAAACTAAGAATAGTGTCTGGCCAGCATATCAATAATTTCTAGAAACTGTGTCATTAGAGATTCTGGGTGGAGTGAGCATCTGGAGAACATTTTCACCGGTACACACTTTTGCTCTTGCATGTACTTAATAATTAGGGATTGAACGAGAAAGCTTCTGGAACAGGTTAGGGTCAAAATGTCTTTGCGATTCTTGATGGTATACGAATGTTGTTGACAGTCATATATGGATTCTGTCTCGCAACGTAAATGTGTCTACACACTGCCTACATGCTAAAAATAAATGTGACAAACCCGCCGCCCAATAAACATGACAAATGACAATACACCGTCAATTATTTGGTACGAATATGTCGATTTATTTCCAATAAGAAATATCAACACATACATAAATACCAGCAACAAGGTTATTATTTAGAATTCGGTATAATTTTCACGTTCTAAATGATTATTGACTCACACTAACAATTAAAATTCTTTTGCTACAATTTGCCGCATGGTTGTTTTTAGATAGATCTAGGACCCTGTCTCGGCAATTCCATTGGCTTGTGTTCCAGGCTGTACTTCTGTGGCTCATCTGGGCCAAATGCGTTGATAGCATTGTTGTATTTATTGCCGAATATGCTGTCTTTGAAGCCATTATCATGGTAATCCCGTGGATATTTCTTACGATCAGCTTCCGGGTAATGTGGGTCTCCAGGGTAGGCAGCTGGACGACTCCAGACGTGTTTGATTCCGCGATCACGAGTCCAGTCCTAAATACCCAAACAATTTTAAGAATTAATTCACGAGTTTATGAATCTACGATTTGTGGACTTTCAATAAGCTACATAATTATTGCGAATTTTTTCAAATAAAAAACAAAATAAGAAGGTCACTGGAAAAACCTACATTAGTATGATACTTGAATTCATAGATCAATAGCATAACTCCCCAAAGTCCCATAAGTCCACGACCAGTATAGAACCTGGCTACTTTGGCTGGGTATTCGCCCTATAGAATACCAAAATTGTATTAATGATAAATTATTACTCCCTTATAATCAGCAATAAAAACTGAAAAAGGCATATTTGCATACAATTACTGGTTTGAGGACACCGAAGAAGAGCTTATCCAAGGGCCATCGGTACATTTTCCGGATCGGATTTAGCAATCTTGGGTCGTCCTTCCAAATGTAAAGAGGCTCGCGGGGAGACAGCGCTTGATCCTTAAGCCATTTCCGTCTCCACGCCCGTTCAGCATTGTTCATTCCAATCGTTCGCTCCCTTTGCCTTTCCATCCGACCCATAATGGACATGGGCTTGACCCCAGAAGTCGGGGAATGGATCGCTTCGCTGGCGGACCCAACAGCATTTGACGACGGAGGGGCCATTTTTTATTACTTTTATCAAGAAATCAAAGATTTCTGATCACTTTCTAACAAATGGCCTAAGATTAATTCCTTTCTCTCTTTACGTTGATGACCTTTACTTTATTACTGATGACCTCTTTTTAATTAATTATGCTATTTTTCAGAGAATCAGCACCAGGCGATGCCTGCTACTGCAAATTATTTCGCCAATTCAAATAAATTGCGCGCAGCTTTTAACCGAATAATGTGAGGGAATTGTGTGGGAACTTTTGAATTCATAATTTGGGAAGATTTCCATAAAAATCTAAAAAACTTTCGGTGGTGGAAATCGAAATAGAAATTTTCGAAATATGGCGAGCAATATCTTAAAACAGGTAATTAAAAATTGAAAATAAACATAACGTCGGCTAAACATGAAAAGGTGCTATAATTGTTTTTAAACCATAACGTTACGAAAATTTTAGCACCTTTTCATGTTTGACCGACGATAATTCTTTATTATTTAGTTAGAAATACAGTACGTTTTATAATAATTTAATAGATATAAATAATATAAAAATTGGAAAAATATTTCTTATATTCGCATGATGCATGATTTGCCATATTTTTCATTTTGGAAATTCAGATATTTTAATAAAATTATTTGTTTATTATTGTTATTTATTTATTATTTAAAATATTATTTATTTTTCAGAGCACTCGTCTGACGGGATTAGCCGTGGCTCAAAATCCTCATCATACTTTAACCAATTTGTACGGCAAAACTCTCCGGGTTCTTCAAAAAATGCCTGAAGATGCGGCGTACAGGAAATATACGGAGTCCATTATCAACCAAAGGCTTGCCCTTGTTAAAAATGTAAGGTTTATTATAGTTCCGACATTTTTGGAGTTGTGAATTAATTAGAATTAAAACAGAATTTATAGATATCCGTTAAGGAAGTAATGCTGTTGAAATATTTTTAATTTTTTAAATTTTATAGTGTAGGCAGGAATGCAAGCCAAATTCAACATTTGTAATCAATACGTGTACATTGTTAAATATTTTTAGACCCCTACTATTGACGATCTGGAGAAGAAGATGAACAGCGGCCAGATCGAAGAGGTCATTATCCAGGCTGAGAATGAAGTCTTGCTGGCTAGAAAGATGTTGGAGTGGAAGCCCTGGGAACCGTTGGAGCAGGAAGCCCCGCATAATCAGTGGAAGTGGCCCATTTAAACGCATGAATGTCAAATTTAGTCACTCTTTTAGCTAACATTATCGTGTAACTTGTTACCCCATGGGGGATTAGTTTCTAAGTGAAAAATTATGCATTGTAGAACCAGTTCATTCAATGAAATTCCTGTTATATTTCACTTCAACCTGAAAATAAAGCGTGCTATATGCTACAGTATGAAGATGCAACGCCAAAGGTCAAAAGTTCTGGGTACTTTTCAGCAAGTTGACAATATTTCTTTCTGATGGCATTAAGAAAAAACAGTTCTACTTTAAAATTATGTCAAAGAAGACTGATTCATGCTCGACATTACGATCATAATTCATAATATGCTTTAATTGTACTATAAATTCATTTATTATATTTTGAAATTAATGCCCTTCTTGGGGTTCTTCATGTAACAAGGGCTTCCAGCAGTCGAAAGTGCATATCTCACGATCAGAATCCATGTCGTCATTATCATGTCTATAGGCCTTGGTTGTACAATTTCACGGTGCCCCAGCCCCGGATGACGTAGTCGTTAGTAGGGGGATTGGCGCCCTTAAGAATCTTTCTGCCTTGTATAACTTACCATCTCTCTATGTGTCATGAAGAATTGAAGAACAATGTCGTGCCGCTCAAATTAACAATAATTACAGTCAGTAAATGCGAGAGGAAGACGATTTAAAGTTTAGGATCATTGCTCTTCTGTTCTAACTAATTAATTAACCTCAAAGACCTTCTTAAATAAAAATTCATTTATTATATAAACTTGTATTGCATCATGTGGAGCAGTAAGTTGTTTTAGTATATTTTTTTTTACTTATAAATACTTTTGTAAGATTATCTAATATTTTCCAAAATACCCAGAATTCTTGCCACATATGTGTATAGAGGCATTTTCAATTACAGAAATTGGGAATAAGACATTTTGGGGATTTTGTCCGAGTATTTTTATTTTATGCCAATTGTGACAATAGTTGCTCCGAATGTTTTTTACTTCATTTCAGCCTTACTTTTTGTATTTCTAAATATTTACGGGGATTTTTCTAATTTCTTATGGTCTGGCTCAGCCATGAGCTGCGAGCATTCAACTGCACCACTGAATGTTTATCGACTTGTTGTTGGTATTTTTAATAATTGTTATTTTGATTATTGTTATAGATGACAGCTTTTCGGGGGCAAAAGGAGGTGGATTTGTTCCCACAGACGGAAGATCGCCAGCACCTGGAGATAATAAACAATCTCGGGTAAATAATTTTGTTTAAATAATGGCGTTGCTAAGCAAATAAATTTACTATTCGCACATTACTCACCATAAAGCAGATAAAGCTAAGTTCATTAAAATACATAAATAATTGGTGTTTATTTGCTTTGATGGGTTCATTATACCTAGTTCGGTTGGTTGCTAGTGGGATAGTGTTTCAAGGACTCATTGTTTTAATGTTGAACGTTTCCTCAGGTAAAGCGGTCGCAGAACGTGTTTCCAATGGCTATCAAGCAAATTCTGGAATCCCAGGAGGACACTATCAAAATCCACGACACAGAAGTATCTGTGGTGAGTACATTACTTGTGCAACTTTCCCCATGGAATTTCTATGAACCGTGTTATTATTTTACGAAAATTGAAGTGAGTTGACATCGCATTCGTCATTCTTTTGGTATTTGTTTATCAATCATAGATTACCATTGTTGGGCAAGTAAAATCTGTGGATCATACCTCTACCAAGGTGTCATATGTTATCGATGATATGACAGGTTGTATTGAAGCCGTAACGTACATTGGTACTGATGTAAGTGAAACATAATTACACATATTTAACGATATTGACGTGGACAAGGCTACCTCAGTATTTTGATTTGTCCTAGTCTGTAAAGTGGAGTATGTGATTTTTGTGTTTGCAGGATGCCGATTCAAAATTAGTGACTTTACAAGAACGAACTTACGGAAGAATCGTGGGCTCATTGAGAACTACGCGAGGGGCTGCCGCCGGTTCGAACAATAAATACATGATCACCTTCAAAGTTTTGCCTGTCACTGACATGAATGAAGTTACCAGCCACGGCTTGGAAGTTCTCCAGGCTCCGTTGAGATTAAAACAACTGAAGGAGGGGGAAGTACGACTCATACATATTTACGCACCGAATTTTTATTTATTAATGTCACTTGTTATGCTACTATAAAATATTGTTGTTTGTTCATTCAGGCTCAAAAAGCAGGACTAAGCATGAGTACTGCTGGCGAAACTTCCTTGTCTCACTCCTTGATGGCCACTAATATAAATGATTCTGCCCCCGGGAGGAACTCAATAGCTGAAGGTAGTATTAATGGGCTGACCGCGCAGCAGTCCATGGTTTTTAGATGTTTGCAAGTAAGTGTTGGTTCAAAGAGCATAAAGAGCTAGTAATTGTTGGGGCCATCACTGATATATTAATGCACCTGCTTGTTTAATTTAGAGTTTCAAGACCCCGGAAGGTGCTCATATCCAGCAACTTTTTACAAATTTGCAAAATAAATTAACTGAGAAGGAAGTGCGGTAAGCGATTTTTTGATTTTATAAATAACTTACTGTGAACATGAAAAAATCGTAACATTCACTCAGGAAAGATAGCTCACTTGTCATAACTTATTGCTTACAGAGCGGCGGTGGAATTCTTAAGTGGTGAAGGACATGCTTATTCTACTGTGGATGAGGACCATTACAAATGCACTGATTGGTAATGGACATTTGGGCGGAAGCGAATTTTCGTTTTCTTCAAAATTGGCCTTCATTGATGTTGGCTGCCGAATATTCGAAGTTTTCAAATAGTAATTTAATATTGTACCTGCTGTGTCTTTTTTACATTTGTATGTCAAATGCCAATCTCAACGAAATTGAGTTTACAAATATTACTTAAGTCTCTTTTATGTTCGCATTCGCATATTTGTAATTTTTTACTTCATTTAATATGAAAATAATTATTCAGTTTTATTGAGCCATGTTCACACGTAATTTATGTACCTTAACTTAACATATAATAAAAGTATAAAACAAAACTATAAACACTAAGTAGTTGAGATGCAAGCTTTTCTAACCTTCGAGTTGTTTGGGGCATACTGAAATTTCATGCGTACTATCCGAGTCACCCGCTTTTAAGAAAGCCCGGTCGTATTGATTTTGACTTAGCTCTGCTGTGGGATTGTACTTCCAGAATCTACCTTAGATACAAAGAGACCTACCGATGACACAACTTCTTCAGCTCGCTATCTTCCATGAAGTAACATTGAACATCGGTTGTGTTGAAACATCTTCCATGTACACTTTGGGATTATTGAGTTACAAATTAAATACATAAATTCATTTATTTTAAAAACAGTTTTATTGAGAATGTGAGACATGAAAAAAATTTTAAGCTCTACGAAGCTCCTTCAAACAAAATGATTTCTTTCTCTATTCATCTAACATTTTTTGTGCTCTTTTCTTCCGTTGACCTCATCCGACCCGAGAAGGAAGTCGTCTTTGAGTTTAAAGAGTACGATAATATCGAGTCCTCCAAAAATGTGAGTTGCTAGTAGTATCAATTCCATATATTACTTTTATCAGTTAACATTAAACCTATGATTAATAATATTAATTGTAGTATAGTTATTAGTTACCTCCCTGCCTAAGCTAAAACAATAATTTTGGCTTCACATAAGGTAGTAATTTCAAATCAGTGGAATAATGTGCAATGCTTACACACTATACAACAGGAAATTGCCTGGCGTGAATGGGAAGCTGCCTGTGAACAAACTCCTGCTTGTTTGGGACTGGCTCACCTAAACAAGACCAAGTGTGTTAGGAAGTGCATGTCACCAAGTTGCTACACTGAATTGTATGCATTTGATGAGGTAATTAATGCCTTAATTAATTAATAATTGCAGCGGTTAATAATTACACACTGTTTTTCAATTACTCAAATGAAAATGTTTCTAAAAAATTTATTTTCTAGCTCGAAGAGGGTGAAATAGATATCAGATCCGTATCTTTCAAGGGATGTTTCAACCAGAGAAGCGGTCGTAAGAGAGTTTGATCACCATTTGATTACTTAAAAACTAATAAGCCTACAAACTCATTTCGTAAATTTTTGATGACAAAAGCAAATAAAATGTTTATTTGGAACACGTAAAAGCTTTATTGAAATATTATTTTTGTTTATTTTATTGTAACAATATTATATAGTGATGTTTATCTGCAGTTTTGTACCTCAAACTGAAATCAGTTTTTATTTGGAAAGCTGAGGCTCACTTGTGTAGTGACTTGCAATGCCACTCTGACCCTCGTGAATTTTGAATTCTTCTGGAGCAAGTTCCTCCAGTCCTTGCCAATTGAGTCCGATTCTCGAGACACCATTTATTAGACTGACATCTGCGTAGATGTTTCTTGATGAGTATTTCTCAAATGGGATATGCTCTACACTTCCTGTTAAAAGTAAATTATGTTTAAATAATACGATGTCGACATTAATTCCATTTAAAATTAAAGGAATTATTGTACGATAAATACATTTTCAACATATGAGCACATACCTGGCAGTAAAACACGGTAGTCAACAAAATAATCTGCATTATCATTCTGTCTACCAAAGGCCACTTCAACTTCCCATGGAGTCACTACAACCTGGTAGAACTCCTTACTCTCTATAAGCGTTGTCTCCGGGCAGGCAACCAGGACGAAGGCATTAATATCCGGGAAATTAGCTAGTTTAGGAGCAGTAATCTCCCCAATTGACACCACATAGCTCTTCTTCCCCGCTTGTTTCAAAATAGCCTTTAAATGCCGAATCACTTCAATATAGTTATCCACAGAGAGAGTCCCCACTAAAATTCCGACAGTGCTAGCCTCACGAACTTTTTCAATATAATAGTTTCTCTTCATCAGTAACCTCTGAATCGATGGTGTTTGGATGGCAACGGATTGTGAGGGATTGTAGATGGAAATTTGAGGCGAAGAAAACTCACTGTCGGTTGAATATTTAGAAAAGGCTTTGTTGACTTGAAGGATTCTATTGATAACGGCACGTTCTGTTGATGTTAAATAAAATATAAACCGCGGTATTTCCCTGTCCCCCTTGAACTCGTCTAAATTCTCCAGAAGTTGTGCGTCCAGCAAGGAGATTTGATTGTATTCGGATTGAGTTAATGCACGATGGAGTTCGGAGGCAATGTCTTGGTATTCTAAATCGAAAAGGATCCCTATGTTTGCTGACCGGTTAGAATAAATGCTATTAAAATCCCTGATGAGTTGTTCAACGTTCACTCCAGGCCTCACATGGACATACAGCACGGGCAGTTTACTCTTCCTTGAGGAACCGCAGGAGTGGCCAAAGTGAATGAGAGCATCCGCGTTAATATGCGCCGCTGTCTTTTCGTCTATGCAACAACTGTAAATTTGAAACAAAAACAAACGATCCATTACTTGAAGAACAACATAATTTTTTTATTTCATCGGTCAACAACCTCCCTCTAATCAAGCCGAATTACTCAAAAAATTCAAAGAAGCCTTAGGCCTTATTCAGCACTAGATACAGATTCACAGCCATAAACCGATCTACGTGATGCGAGGTCTGGAACCAGCGATCATCCATTATCATTCTAATTAATCGCATTAAATACTACTACATATATACATATAATGAATGAAGATATTTATCTTTAATTTAAATTATTTTTGAAGCCATTTTACCTTCCATAGGTAGAATCGGCCAAAACATAAACTCTTGCCGCTCCTAGCCTTTTCGAAATGCTATTGTATACTAGCACCGTTAAATGCAAAAGTTCGTCCGGGAATTGTAGCGCCACCTACGATAATAGCAGAAATTGTAATCGTTATAAAATAAATATTAGAACATAAACATCAAGACATTACATTTGCACACATACAAAAATGTTATTTCCGTATAAAAACATTAATATAGTATTTTAATATATATTATTTACTTTTGTAGATATACAAAAAAAATTAAGTCAAAACACATACCCGCTCATATTTATTCTCCACAATCCAATTTACACATTTATCGACCTCAAAATATTTTTCATAATTCTCACTCAAGTTCAATATCGGGGAGATCTCTATATTTTTCCTAATGGAGTCTTCCCCCGTGGATGTTATGGCCGTCATTGTAATTTCCTTTATTTTATTTACAACCAAAACTACTAAAACAATCAAATATTTATATACTTCAAAAATAAATAAATAAAAATAATTATTACTTCAATAACTTCCCAATTAATTTAACTAAAAAAACTATTTAGAAATGCTAAATTTACACAATCATGCCGATGATAACAGAAATGCATGCCAAAGGCAAAAACCACCCATACAAAATACGACAAAAATAAAAATTCACGTGGAATTTTAAAGTGGCGCGCTTTCCAAGAACGACTACGGGATGCATTTTTTGCTTATGAGTGTTAACAATTTAATCATTGATTTCATTATAGTTGTGAAGTCCTTGTTGTGTGAAACTGTGAAGTTGTATTCCAAAATTTTCTATCAACTTCATATGGTGCTAGTGCTAGTTAAGTTAATTAAAGAATTAAGGAAAGGATTAAAGAAATAATACATAACTAATCTGTGATATGTTCAATCATTTTTAATAGAATCAACAAGTATAGCAAATTATTATTAAAGGTCATTTTATTTATTACTTTACATAAAATGAGACATGAGACGACTTGGTGTCAATTTATTTTTATTGATAAAAGCCAAGTATATTTATGCTTCAAGGATTTTAATGTTTAATAAGTATGTATATATTTATATATCTGAATACAATAAATTGCATTGCATGTATTTCATAAGGTCAAATTTATTTATTACAGAATCGAAACCGGTTACAGCTTGTTAAGGGTACAGCTGAACTTCAGACAGAAATATTCACATAGGTTTAAATAATTTGTTGTATAGTGTATCAAGTACTTGTGGATAAACCGCATAAGGAAATTCAACTTTCTTCCGTCCAGATTTTTCCCAAAGAAAGGGTGAGTGAGTTCAAGGCTGTAATAAGAAAATAATTATTATTCCTATTTTAGTGCATAAATTTACCATATATAATCCTGCTTAATACATTCATTATAGGGCAATATATACAGCACAAACTTTGAAGTATGAAAATATTATAAATTATATTTTTAAATATTTAAATTTAAAAAAATTCAATATTAGTATAATGAAATTTAAAAAAATTCAATAATTATATAATAAAATTTAAAAAGATTATTGCTAAATAATTAATTTATAATTAGTTATCCTATTTAAAATTTAATTCATTGGTAATTAAAACTGTCAAATTGTCACCTTTGGAGGAGGTGCTTGTCCTTCTGCCGGTGGTGGAGGAAGTCCGACAAAACTGGCTAATTTGTCCATGGTAGGAACGAACCCGTACTGGGTATCGCTCAGCTTGATAATAGAATCCTTGTAGCTTTTAAGGACAGCGGGATCAGTGATTTTTTGGTTGGCTTTTAAAAAAGCCTCGATGTCCGTCTGCAATTTCACCGTACTTGCTTGTAAGGAGTTGATTTCCGTCAGAACGGCATCATTCCCGGCAACGGAAGTAATTGCGACGGCAAAGACTCCGAGGAGTAGGGCGGAAATAATAATTGTCTTCATATTTTAAATGGGATTTGGAAATTTTATCGCTTTAGAATAAATAAATAATAATAAATCTAAATCTTGATAATAACAAGAGGAAAGAAAGTATTGGAGGTAGATAGCCCCAAAAATATATATGGTTTCATTTTGCTCCAGACGCTTTATTTATACCCGGAGATATATTATGCATGTATGTATCTTATATAAGCAAGAAATTAACGAAGGTAAACAGTCTTGATGTATTCGTTTTGAAAAAAATTACCTCATATATTATGTTGATTCTCACTAATTTCTATTACCTAATTTTCCTTCTAATTATTTGTCCTAAAGCTACTTACTACAATTTACAGTAGTGCATATATTTAGAATTAGCTAGACAATGTTCCCACATTAATTTGTATATATTTGCACATTTTTTGTCCTTGTTATTTAGCTGCCGCTGAATAATTTTAGCATTCCCAGTATTCCCACACTCCGGCATGAAGGTACTAGATACACTTTAATTGTTAATCCTCTGACCTTGATTCCTTCTTTACACCTTTCCTACATATAAAGGTTTGGTCTTTGTTTTTTCCTGGCTGGCTCATTTGTTCAATAAGTGGTGTCCTGATGAGTGGATAAATGCTATTTATAATGGCTTTGGTAGCGTCATCACACTAACGTCAATGTTTTCATAAGCACCTGTGTACAATACATATGTACATTTAATTATTTATGCTTCATCAAACAGGTGCGAGGAAAGACACTCATAAGTTTTCTAAACTTTTTATCCTTCACTTATAATTTCCTAGAAAATGACTCTTGGGCAATTTTCTTTCTGCATAATATAAGTATTGGTTTAGTATACCTGCAGGGTATAGTTTGCTGGAGTTAGAGTACCTAAGTTAACTTAAGTACGGTATAGTTATATAAGGTACAGGTACAGTAGCTTCAGGGTATTGTAGCTTGCTGGCTGGAGTAGAATAAGTATAACTTAATTAAAGGATATTAAGCTTATGGTTGGGGTGGTTAGAGAAATTAGCGACTAAAATATATTAACATGTATAATGTATTTATGTGCGAAATTAATTTCTCTCCTTGCAGATTTGTCACCCTTGTCTTGAAAAAGCATAATCGTCATTTAACGAGAAGAATTACCAAGAAGCATTTATATATACAAGAACAACAGCAAGATGAGTGAAGAGGGAAAGTCCGGGAATAGCGATGTCATCACAATTCCTGAGAAGCTTGAAGATGTGGATCATACTTGGCTGTCTTCACTATTGGGATTTGAAATAAGCCCAGTGGATTTTATCAAAACGCCAAACGCACAAGCAGGGACTGGGTTCCTAAGCCAAATCCTCAGGGTGCAATGCATTCGAGTAGGGAACGATAATAAGGGCGAGGATGAGAAACTGAATTTAATAGTAAAATTAATACCCCAAGGGAGCTCCGCTCAGGCGGAATTTGCCAAGACAATTATCGTAGAGGAATCCTTTGATGTCAAGGAAAATGACTTCTACTCCGTAGTCCTTCCGGACTTATTGACAATCCTACCCGAACTGGAGACCTACATGTGTCCTTTTTACAAAGGGCTGATAACGGAAAATCCCCGGAATTCCGTCCTCATACTTGAGGATTTAAAACCACAAGGTTACCATACTATTAACTTTGCCAAATACCTCCCGGTGTCTCAGATCGAGGAGACGGTGAGATTCTTAGCAAAATTCCATTATGCTGGGAGTGCTTTGGAGGTCCAGAAGACGAAGCCATTGAACGAGGTCTACCCTATCCTTAAGGATGTTGCGGAACACGACCCGGAGAAATCCCAATTCTTTCAATTCTTTAGAGAAGGACATGATAAGCTAGGGGAGTTTTTTAAAACTCAGAATGCCTCTCAGGAATTTATTGACTATTTTAACCAACTGTATCCCAAGCAGATTCCTATTTTTCGGGCTGTTTTTAAAGCCATGCACAAAAATCGTACCTTGATTCATGGAGATTTGTGGTCTAATAATCTTCTGGTTGTGGATGATGACAAGTCCATTAAAGTCATTGATTGGCAACTTCTGGGATACGCTGACCCGGCCTTTGACTTGGCGGTTACTATTGTGAGCGTCCTACCTATGGAATTGCTCAACCGGGAGGTTGTGGACAAATTGTTAAGCATTTATTTCGACACTTATGCGGGTCTATGTAAGGTCCATGGACTAGAAAATCTACTGGAACTTCGGAGCAATGAGGAATTTTCAAAGACTTTCTACACTTTGGCTATGGGATATGTCTTTGCTTGGTTTACCTTCTCCCCATACCCATTTTCCACAAACTTCCCTCGCCTGATCAAGATTTACGAATTTTTAAAGAATGAAGCGGATGTCGTACCGTTTTTGTTAACTTTGGCTTGAATAATTGTTATGGATGGTTCGTATTTGTATGTATTTGGGGGGATGGGGGAAAATTAATAAAATTAATAAAAATTAATTTCTTTAAATAATTTCTTTAAACTGAATTTCAAAAACAATTATTATATTATAAATTTTTTTTATTACTGTTGTTCAATTGTTTTCTTTTAATCCATTCCGTTTTTTTGCTTTTTAATTCAAATGTATTGATTTTAAGTACCTTACTACAACAATAACCAATAACTGTGATAACGGGCACATCTCTTGATAAAGAAAATCCTTTTCAAGATCGTCCCTGAAGATTCTGAAAATTTTTGAATTTAGAAATACGCCTAGTCTACTGAATGGGAAATTCGAGACCAAAAATTACCAATTTTCAATGCAACAATAAAAGATAAATACAAATTGAACTTGTAAAATTTAAACATTAGTAATAATTTATTTACATGTTTTCTTTCTTAAACTTACATATCGAAAATACATTATTAATTTACTCACAGTCAGTCATAATATTGATGATTGGAACTTTGGAACATTGATTTGATGATTACTAGACGTATTTGCTGTGCTATCTATATGATCCATTAATTTTTACTTACTGTACACAATTCTTCAAACTTGGCTGGATTCCAAAAAAATGGGAATTTGAAGTAATGGTAGTAGTACGGGTCTAGACTTAAAGTTTTAAAACGCATTGAAAAGTATTAAAATTAAAGATCTTTATTATAAGACCATCTTATTCTGTAAATAAAAACCACAGTAGCGTTCACGATATCACATGCATACATAAGCTAAAACTGTTTAAAGGGATATTTTTAATACCTAGTGATTAAAATAAAATAGAGAATAAAATTAGTAAATTGAAAATTAAAGTGAGATAAGTCCTCAGATGATTCGATTATGACCCGCGCTTACAAGAGCAGGTACAATCAAGACTTTCCAATGATGAGTAATTATTTTTATCTAGAAAAGAAATTTATCTTCCCAATAACAGATCATCCTTGGGAGTGGATAATCTCTTAGTAAACAAGTAAATTACAGCGATGAGAATAATTATTGTAGGGATGCCCAGCCCGATGGCTAAGGTCATAATGACCAGCATAGAAACAGTGTCCGAAGGTGTGGGCCCGAATCCAGTAATGTAGGACCAAGAGATGTGGGGAGTAGCGTTGAAGAAACCATCACCTTGTGTTCCAAAAGTTATATTAGCTTCCTGTGCTATAAGCGTACTGATATTGTCCCCGTAGTAAATCCAAAGGAGGGAGTCATCTAACTGAACTGGCATTACATCCTCCAGAGGGTAAATGTTTACATCGACGGAATCCGCAATGTCTCTCTTTTCTCCAGTGTAACTTACAGGCTTCCATTCCAGGTAACTTTGATCATACTCATTCAGTACAGGTGTTCGAAGGCTATGCATTTCAAAAACTCCTGGACTATGCTCGTCATCAAGAGTTTTTGTCTTGACAAACACTATCCTGTCTTTATCGGTGATTTCTGTAGTGAGAAATGGCACTTGCTGAACAAGAAGATAGCCGAGGCCAATGCGAGTATGTGGAGTCATTGTACTATTTAAATCTATTTTGTTCAGAGAGATATCCACTTGAGAAGAATTTCCGTTATGACGGAGGTAGGGCAATATTGTTCCATAGCCTTCCTTGTTATGAACTTGAACCTGGAATCAATAAATAGTCAATCAAAGAATCATTTTTATTGTTTAATGATTTTAAACCATATTCCACGGAATGAAATTACAGTCTAAAAATTGTAATATCTTGTATTTCTTCATGCTACTTAAAGTGATTACCGTAATTTTAATGTATCCTTCACTACCAAAAGTCTGTCCATCATAATCTTTTGCCCGCATACTCAACCGAATGAACTCCTCGCTCACGTTGAAATCAGTCATGTCCTTCACCCACAAGAAATCTTTAGTATCATGACCAAACACTCCGGTCTGATTAACTTTGTCCATTCGGTTTGTATCCTTATCATCAACGAACGTCCAGAACTGAGAAAGTATAAAATAATCATTAATACTAGAAATCCCCCCCCCCCCCATTTAATTTCATTAAAAATACAGAACAACAAAATTAACATCCATAGATATGTAGCTTTCTTTTACCGTAGTGAGACTCCAACCGGAAGAATAAATCGTTTCCGGAGGATCAAACATCACAGATCCACGCTTTCCACTTGCAAAGCCTGCCCAGTCTATGGCCAACTTACTTCCTAAATCCGTCCTGACTAGTAATAAAGTTGGACATCCAAAGAAATTCCAGATGAAATGTATGCTGTCCCTATCACTGTCCGATCGGATGTGGAACAATGATCCCTTGGAACATATATCATCGCTATCTTTTGGGCAGCCAGGATTCTCTTCTAGGGATATCTGTAATAAAAATTAATTTCTTTAAATAATTTCTTTAAACTGAATTTCAAAAACAATTATTATATTATAAATTTTTTTTATCCTTTAAATAATTTAAATATTTTTTTACCTTTCGAATCAATTCCTCATCCTTCCTCCCATCCACGACCACATGACTCATCACCCCAATTATAATAGTTAAAGTTAATAACTGCATTTTTGAGAGCATCGTACAGATGACTAAACTACGCCTATTTATAAACTCAATATAAATTAAATTATATTTGGAATGTTGTTTGTAATTTTTGGCTAATCAATCATGGCACTCTTGATTATTCTTTATTTTTTAAAATTCCTATAATAATAATTATTCCTAAATTATTAAATATCTTCAGCTGCGATTCAGGTGGACTGATGAACGAAACTACCACACAATTTCAATTGATTTTGTGTATATTTATCAATCCATTATTCCTATAGTCTCAAATAAATATTTACTTAGTCTTAATAAGCTTTTTAGTCTGAACTCGCCCAGTCCACCAGATACAGTCAATGTTATCAAGACGGAAGGGAAAAAGTCAACCCAACCTCTTGTGGATTCAATGCTGATAATACGAAATTACGCACTGATTCCTTCCACGTGATAATTTCAACCTGTGGATTTTTATTCTATTAACTTTTTTTTCATGGCTTCTCCCTTCTATTATACTTTGTTCATTCAACCTGTACATTTTTTATCTAACCATTCCACATCATTAAAATAAATAATTGCACAAAATTACAACATTTATGTAATATTTTTGTTATAATATAATAATAGTCATTGTCATTACATGATTTATGAGAAATGTCACCTTTTGATGGGCAAAATAATTCGGAATATGGTAACGGTGTAATTAGATTATGGTTAATAATTTCCAATATGCTGTCTTCTTACAACTGTTCTTTTAATAGGATTATTAGATTTCTATGGATTCGGTGCTAAATAGAAAAAAATAGGACGATTAATACAAAAATTAATACAAAAATTAATACAAAAATTAATACAAAAATTAATACAAAAATTAATACAAAAGTTAA